>RJWJ010013307.1:0-40497 GCA_004363605.1 Indri indri
TAAAACTACTTTCCGGGTAACAGAGGTAACAGGAAAAGAAGCTGTTAAACGTCTGGAGGCTGAAGCTCCGACCGCACAGCGGGAGCCCCGTGGGCCTTGCGGGAGTGAGTCAGCGCGCGCCAGGCACCAGGGACAGGGCGAGGCACCTCCACCCCGGCGCTAAACCTTTTCTCCATTCAGACACTCCTCCTTCAACAAATATGCTTGAAGTGCCTTCTGGGTGCCGGGGACTGGAAGCACAGCGGAACAAAACACAGCCCGTGCCCCACGGGGCTGGCAGTCTAGTGGGAGAGCGTGACAAGCACAGGAGAGAGGACAGACCCAGTGGTAATCGCCACGAGACGGTGGGGATGCCCGTATGGCGCCTTTGCACGGGAGAAGACACCTCCTCTGAATGGCCCCGAGCTTGACGGACAGGACTCGTGGGGTGAAGAGGCGCCCCGCCCCCTCCCCCGCCGTGGGCTGCAGAGCACTGGGCTGACTGTCGCCACCCCGCTGCCCCCGCCTCCATGCCTGAGCACTGGCACTGAGCACTGGTCCTGCAGCTCCCAAAGTGCCTGTGACCAGACTGGCCAAGGCGGTCTGGGAGACATGTGGAGTCAGAGTTGGGCGCAGAGCCTGCCGTCTGCGTGAGCTCGAGCATGTAAATGCAACACTGAGCTCATTTTCTCCATCGAAAAATGAAAAAGAAGGAAAAGATGACGATGATGTTGTTGCCCAACTCACAGGGCTGTTTTAGGGATTCGGTGAGGAAGAGGTTATAAGGCCCTGGGCACAGAGCACACTCTCAGTCAACATTCTCGTCGTTTCTAACACACTGAGGCCTGATGGGTGGCACAGGAAGGACACTCAGGAAAAGAACAGGGCCACAGTGAAAAGGGAGTCTGACCCGCCAAGCCGGGGCCTTCCCCGGCGGTGTCGGCCGCAGCAGGCACTGCCCACCCCTGCCAGCTGCTCGCCGAGCCCCGGCCTGTCCAGGAAGAGAGGGAGCCCCACGCCTGCCATCTTGGTTTCCAAGACTGCCGTGATTTCTATCCATCCGCTCCCGGTGCTCGGCGTGAGCACACTGCCTGCATTCTTCAGGCTCCCACACAAGCAGTGAGCCCGGCCGGAGCCCCCTGGGTGAGGACAAACCTGCCGGCCCGGAGCAGCCGGGCAGAGAGAGCCCACTCCTGCCCTTCCTCTTGGCCGCTGTGCCCTCCGGTGTTCGTACGGGAAGGACTCCCTCCAGAAAAACTCCAATGACACATCTACTGAGTGTGTATGTGCTTGTGTATGAGTGTGTGCGCCTCTCTGTGTGCGTGTCTATGTGTTCCTATGTGTGTCTGAGTGTTCCTGTGTGTGCACAGTTGTGTGAGTGCGTACCTGTGTGTGCACACCTGGGTGTCCAAGCGTGTGTGCCTGTGTGTGTCTACACGTGTGTCTGAGTACATGTGTGTCTGTGTGTGTCTCTGAGCGTGTGCATAGAAAGCACACACAGAAATGAGGTGGAAGCCATTTAGTTGGATGCACATTTTTCTCCAACAGTCCCAGGAGAGACTGTCCCTGGAGAGAGGGTGCATTGACCACAGGTGTGCGGGGACATCAGGGAGTGGGTGGTTGGTGATGTCGAACAGGCCCTGCCCCTCACCAGCCCGTCAGATCAAGGCCTTCCTGCTCCTTCTCCGTCTCTCCTTTCATCCCCACTGTTAGGGAAACAGAAACCCAGGGAGCCTCTGCTCTCAGATCAAGAGAACATGGGTTTGGAAGTACTTACGGAACCTTCGGTTAAAAACCCAGTTTCATTCAGGTACAATAATCTATAGGCTCCCAGAAAAGAAAATTCTGCTGTATTACAGTTTATGGGGCCAGTCTGCACCCTGGTCCCCACCTCCCTCTGGCACTGGGACAGACTTCTGCTGGGGCCCTGCTGCATCCGTGTTTTCCCTTTGTGAAGCGCAGTGGGCCCACCAGTTTGCTGGAAGTAAATGCATAGGCACTGTATCAACACTACCACTCACCTTAAAACACCTGACAGCCGACTCATCTTGCTCAGACTTACAGATTTATTGAGCACACCTTATACAGCCAAGCCCCGTGCCAGATGCGGGAGTCTAGCCGCGAGCCCAAACAGATGCAAAACAAGGACCAACATCATAGTGTTTAGTCTTGTGGGCGAGCAAACAGGCAGTAGACAAGGGACAAAGAAATAGATATGCAACCTCCAATTGTGCTAATGCTGTGAAGGAAAGAGAACAGTGCACTTTGAGAAAGAAGAGCGGAGACCTACTTGAGACTCTGGTCAGGAAGACTTCTCTGAAGACCTGCAGAGCAAGAAGGCCTGGGGGGTCCACGGATGTGGGGTGGGGTGGGCACACGTTAGGTAGAGGGAATGTTGCGTGCCAGGTCCCTGAGCTGGGACAGGGACATGTCTGAGGAACCGAGACAAGGAGCTAGAGAAAGAGGGCGGGAGGTGACGTTGGAGGAGCCGGCAGTGGCCAGGGGACGCTGGGCTGGGTGCGGCCAGGCAGAGGACTTTGGATTCACTGCAGATGCAACGGGAAGAGAGCACAGGATTTCAAGCAGGAAAATGACCTGACTCCATCTGGGGTTTCAGAAGATAACTGTAGCTACTGTCTGGAGAATAGCTGGTTCAAGAGGGACCTGAGGAGGTAGACTGGTGAGGCAGTCACAAATTATCCAGAAAAGAGAGGGCAGTGACTGGGACGAGCGGGTGGCAGTGAAGATGGAGAAATGGATGGAGGTGAGATGATCTGGAGGTAGAATCCACAGGATTTCATGATGGCGTGAACACGGGGCTCCCAAGTTTCTGGATGGAGCAAGCTGGTAGACGAAGGTGCCATTCACCAACACGGATCTCTAGGGAGAAGCAGGTTTGGAGAAGGAAAGAAAGACCAGATTAGCTGTTTTAGATGTGTTACACCACAAGAAGAGGCAGAATCAGGGGAGGAATTTTTTTTTTTTGGTGGTAGTGAACATTGCATCCAACAGATGGAGAGATTGAAGAAGATGAGAGAGGAAACAGCAAAGGGAATGAAATTCCTCTGAGACTGAGAAGGGCTGGGATGAGGAGCTCCCCGCAGAGGGATCAGGAGAGAGAAATCCCAGCCCACCGAGAGTGTGGGGTAACGTGAGGGCAGGTGCACACAGGTGGTGGGCTTGGCAGCAGGAGATCCCCTCCCACGGCGTCTGTTGTTTCAATGGAGCGTGAAGCAAGGTCATGTGCTGAGAAGGAATGTGGACAGGTGGAGGTTTGGAAAACACAAAGAAGGTAAGAAATAATCATTTTGGAGAGTGGAAAAGTCAGTTTACTGGAAAAATAGTTGGATTGTAGGCCAGTGCTGAGTATTCGTTTGTACTGATAATTATGAATTTATAATGACATTAGTCTTTCTTGTATTCTCCTGAAATAGCCTACTGAACTAAGAGAATTAAATGAGTTGATTTGTGTAGAGTAGAACTGGGTCTGGTTTCAAGCAGTCGCTCCACCTGTGTTGGCTGTTTTATCTAACGGCCACAGCAGCAGCGTCGGTGGCAGTTGTGCCTGAGTTCAGGTAGGAGAAGGCAGGCGGCTGAGTACCCACGCGCCTGCAATGAGGGGAGAGGGGCAGGAAAGTTGAGGATGTTGACAAGAAAGCAGTGATGATGACGGACTGTGGGAGAGAACGTGAGTAAGAGGGTAGATCATAGAAGTGAGTGAGATTAAACAGATTGGAAGGACTCCGTAGGCAGGAAGATTTTACACAGAGGAAAACCCATCTTAAAATTCACATGGTATCTCAAGGGACCCCAAGTAGACAAGGCAAACTTGAAAAACAAAAAAATAAAATTCAATGTCTCAGACTCCCTGATAGCTTACTACAAAGCTACAGAAAGCAAAATAGTGTGGTCCTGGCATAAAGACAGACACATAGTCCAGTGGAACATAATAGAGAGCCCAGAAATAAATCCCCACATGTATGGTAAAATGATTCACAACAGGGTGCCAGGCCATCCAATGGGGAAAGGACAGTCTTTTAACAAATGGTGGTGGGAAAACTGGATGTCCACATGAAAAAGAATGAAGTTGGACCCTAACCTTATACCATATACAAAAATTAACTCCAAATGGATCAAAGACCTAAACACAAGTGTTAAAATTATAAAAATGCTTACAAGAAAACATAGGGGAAAAGCTCCACCCCATTGGCCTTGGCAATGATTTCTCAGCTATGACACCAAAAGTACAGGTGACAAAAGAAAAAATCGATCATTTGAACTTCAGCAAAATTAAAAACTTTTGTGCACCAAAGGACACAAGTGACAGGGGAACGCACATAATGGGAGAAAATATTTGCCAGCTATGTATCTGGTGAGAGATGAATATCCAAAATGCATAGAGAACTCACATGACTCAACAGCATGAAACCAAACATCCCAGTTTGCCCATTCAAGCACAAAGGGCTTGAATGGCATTTCTCCAAAGAAGATACACAAAAGGCCGATAAGCACATGAAAAGATGATCAGCATCACTGTCATTAGGGAAATGCAAATTCAAACCATAATAAGACACCACTTCACATCCATTAGGGTGGCTATAAGTTAAAAACAAACAAAATGGAAAATACCAAGTGTTGGAGAGGATGTGGAGAAATCGGAACCCTTGTGCATTTCTGGTGGGAATGGAAAATAGCGCAGCGGCTGTGGAAAACAGTTTGATGGTTCTGCAACAGTTAAACTAGAAGTACCATATGATTCAACAATTCCGCCCCAAAGAACTGAAAGAAAGGATTCAAACAGATATTTCTGTGCCGATGTTCATGGAAGTTTTATTCACAGCAGACAAAAGGTAGAAAGAAACAACCCCGTGTCCGTAGGTGGATGAGTGGATAAACAAAATGTGGTCTATCCATATAATAAATACCATTCAGCCTTTAAAAGGAAGGAAATTCTGACACAGGATACAACACTGACAAACTTAAAAACGTTATAGTAAAAAAGAATAAGCCAAACACTAAGGACAAATATTGTTTGATTTCCATTTATATCAAGTGCCCAGAATAGGCAAACTCATAGCGACAGAAAATAGAACGGGGGTGCTGGGGCCTGGGGCCGGAAGAAGGGGAGCTGGTGTTTCATGGAGACAGAGTTTCAGTTTGGGATGATGGAAAAGTTCTGGAGACGGGTGATGGAAACGGTTGCACGACATTGACGTTGTGAATGTACTTAAGTGCCACTGAACTGTACATTTAAAAATGGTTTAAATGGCAAGTTTTATGCATATTTTACCACAATTATATACACGTACACACACAGATATTTGGTTGCAGTTAGAATCAGTAAGATAGTAAGCACAAAGGAACAGGAGTTTGTAGCCAGAGGGTGGTGTATTTCATTTTATTCTTTGGAGGTTGCACAGTTCTAGCTCATCAGAGTCCGGCTGTGACCATGGCAGTAGCTGCCTGAGGCGAGCAGAGGACAGTGCCTTAGGAGGGCAGGAGAGCAAGGTGCTGAGGCTGCAGGGGCAGTGAGCTGCGGGTGAGGACGGCGCAGGGTGCCGAGGTCGGGAGGGCGGAGGAGGGTGGGAGCCTCAGAGACGCCAGAGTTTGCTTGGGGAGCCAGCTCACGGTCTGCAAGTGGCCATGTGCAAACCTCGGGGTAGACGGGCTGTAGGAGAATGAACAGCCTCCCTGGGAGGGGCGCAAGGGAAGTGGGGCCCCAGGGGAGAACCAGGCTCTGCCAGGGGGAGGAGGTGATGTCAGGCAGAGAAAGAGTGCAGAGGCCCGGAGAGGCGGCCCTGCCACGCTGGCGGGGCATCTCTGAGGAGTCCACGTTTGTCTTGAGGTTGGACTCTCCCTCTGCTCAGCTCTGCCAATTTTCGATTTCATGCACTCCCTGCTGGGACGAAAATTTATGCCAAAGATCTGCTCTTGACTGCTGCCGAACGCACTTTGCAACCAATGATCACAATGCAAACACAAAGGAAATCTTGGCACAGCTGCAGTCAACCTGAAACAACACAGCCTGGCCCCAGGGCCTGAGCCACGCCTCTGGGGCGGGCCCTAGAAATGGCTGTCCTCCTGGTGCAGGGAGTGTGATCAAGTCACTGCTGACACCTGCAGAGAGTGCAGCCGGGAAGTCAGGGGTAAGTCAGGGCTGAATGAACCCTTCTGGCAGGCACCCGTTAAATCCTTCAGGGGACAGCAGGTACTGCCTCTCAGGCCAAATGCTGTTCACATGGGCTCTGGTTTTACTGGCGGACCCACATGCTGCACACTCTAATTCATCAACTTGAATAATTAATCCAGCTCATATGAATAATTAAGGCTCAGTTGGGACCTATTGCTGAGAAATCCTACAGTCATTTGGCTTTTTCACGCAGTATGAGGGAAGGAACCAGAAGGTAGGTGACAGAGTAGAAAACACTCACCCTTGCAGCCAACTGCATTGGGAGCTAACTGAGGCAATAGCCACCTGCCACCTGCCTGTTCAAACAACACAGTTCCACCTCCTTATCATTTTACAGGCCAGTCCTGGAGCCGGCTGTGTGGGGCTTCTGGCTTCCTGGATCCTGGCTGTTGCAAAATCATCTAATTCCGAGATATTCATTCTTTTCAAGGGGAGCCAAATTTTCTAGGGCTTTAATAAGAAAGAGATGGACATTCGTAGCCTTTGGACAAAGGAGAAGACCTACTATGTGCCAGCACTGGGCAAGGCACTTCATACTCACTGTTTGTTCCTTTAACTCACTCTTCTTGAACCATTTGGGAAGCAGGTAGTATACCTGTATGCCCACACTCAGGGTTGAGCTCCTTCTTGCCTCAGGGCATTTGCACATGCCAGTCTCTCTCTTGAGCTGCTCTTAGCCACCACACAGCTCCTCATTCTCTTCCCTCCACATTTCAGCTTAAGGGTCACTAAGGAAAGCCCCCACAAAGCCCCAAGGCACATGAGGTTCCTCTGTTGTACATGCACCTGCCCAGAGAGGGACCCCACACCACACTGCGTGGTGTGTCCCTCCAGCGAGAAGAGGAGCTCCCTCAGGGTCAGGGGCCTCGTCCGCCTTGTTATGAACTGCAGAGCCCACACAGAGCAGCTTGCCCTGCACACGCTTATGATGAATGGTTGGCTGCAGGCAGGAAGGAGGGTTTAAGCCCACATCTCTCAGAGTCCGAACCCTAGGCACTGTTAACCACACCACCCTGCAGCAGAAGGAAGAGAGCAGATGGAGGAGGAAGGACTTCTGAGGTCACGACGACAGCCGCAGCATGGCCTTCCGTAAACTAACCTCCCAGTGTCTGGAAGGCACTTGCCACCAAGTCCATGGTCAGGGAGACTGGTTTCCGGCAGGTCACTTAGTCCGGAGGCAAAGCTTGTCACTTCATCATCGCTTTGCTAAGACAATTCACGATCCATACTCAGCACTGTATTTCAGGGTGAACGTCTGGGTAAGATGGGGGTCGGCCTTTATCCTGACACTGCTTCCCCAGTCCTTCCCTGCCCAGAGGCTGAGCACCGAAATCCTTCCTCTGTGTCTGAGATCGTCATCCCTGACAAAGGTTTTAATGCCAGGGAGCGATGGCTGCTTATGCTATCGTCAGACTCCTGCATGTCAGGGTAAACGAATAGTGCGATCGCGGATAGCGCCGAGGCGATGGCAGTGAGGAGGCTCTGGTGACAAGTGACTCTGGTGTGAGTGCGTCTGTGTGGGCACGTGGGGGGCAGACAGCACCTCAGCACACCCTGGGGAGGAGCAACAGCCCAGCCGGCATCTACCAAGGAGGCTGCAAGTCTATCCGGCGCCCTGGGGCCTTTCTTCCCTGTTGGAACAGGGATGAACAAAAGCTGGTTAAATTCAAAACTGTCTCTTATTCACTTTCTTCACCCTGTTTCTCCCTGTCCTGTTCCTGGAACACATTTCTCAGATACGTGCTGCTTTATCCTGACGACACAGACAAAACCTCACTGCGTGTGACCAGTGGTGCACCGGCTTGCGGCTGCCAAACCAGAGCAAGGATACCCGCGGCAGGGCAAGGTTGTTCGGACCTCAGAAACAATAGGCCCCTGGCACCCATTTGTTCAGCCTCCCTCTGAAACCTGTTGTAGATATGCAAACTGTGAGTCATTCTAACCCTTCTTATACTCATTCAGAAATATAAATGTGTGTTTATAAATATGAACAGCTCATTTCATCTTTAAGGGAATAAATATAATTTGTTCCAGACCAAACTCTAATACAAACTGCTCTAAAAATAAATATCTGGTAACAGAACCTATCATTTCTTCGCCATATTTTCTAGACACTGTGCTAACAGTTTTACATCCCTTATTTCCTTTAATTCCCATAACAACCCTGAGAAGTAGTTATTATCATCCCTGTTTCCAATTGATAAATTGCAGTTCAGAGAGGTCACGTGATTGGCTCGGTCACCTGGCTGTTCAGTGGTGTAGCCAGGATTTGAACTCAGGTCAGTGAGACTCCGCAGACCATACAGCGACTGTGTTCTACTGTTGCCTTTCTGATTTATCATAGCAACTTTGACACTTTTTAACACGTAAAAGAGAAGAATTACAGTAATAACCACTTCATTACCACAGTACAACAATCATTAACGGCAAGTAAGTAACAGCAGAGTAGCGGTTGAAGCTATTCTAAGATAATCAGGAAAGAGAGTGACAGCACTAAATCATGGTTCCCAGAGCGGGCGCGACAACTTTGCAAGTGAGAAGGGAAGCAGCCGGGCCCCGGGAAGGATGGGCTGCGCTCCCGCAAACCCCCCAGACCGGCGTGATCCAGGCCCTGCTCTGTGTCGATTTCGCAAACTGATGAACAAGGTAATAAAGTCAGTGATGAAATCTACTCGAGCTTCTTAGATATCTATAGAAGATTTGTGAAAATAGAACTTCCTGGAGATGTTCCAGTCAATTCATCTCCAAAACTGGCTTCTACCTTGCTACGACAGAGCCAGCCGCACAGAATGGGTTGTGTGGGCTCGGAGCTCTGAGAGACAGACAGACAGACAGACAGACACAGACCGACACAGGGCGAGGGAAGCCCGAGTGTATAAACAAAACGTGTGAAGTAACGAAGGTGCTGGAGATCCGGCACCCAGTCCCGCTCACGCAGCACCGTGGCTGGAGGATGTCGGGGCGGTGGTCTGGGGGCCGTGGGCTTGGAGGGGGCCGCGAGCCCCAGTGTGAATTACAGGAGCAGCTGCTCCCGGACCGCGGGGCTCCCGGTCACCCAGCCCACCTGCGGGGCAGCGGAGCTCCTGACGCGTGGCTGCTACCTGCAGCACGAGCGGGGACCTTCCAAACCTCAACTTCCCCCTTGCTTCTGACGAACGCAGACACCCATCAGCCCCTCACCCACGGCCCCCAGGAGACCACACGGGCCGTCACCCTCGGGGGCCAGCCCCTGTTTCCTCTGACAGATAAGCCAGACCCGGAGAATGGATCACGCACGCTTCCTCGTGCTTCTTTCTTTTCTTCCTGGTGAGTAAGAGGAGAAGTTCTCTCTGCTGAGGGGCAGGTGCGGAGCCCCCTTGGGACCACCGGAGATTCCCGGGGAAAGGAGAGTCTCCCCGGGGCGCTGCGGGTGCTTTGGGAAAAGGCGCAAATCTGTCGGGCCACAGCGACGCGCTCACTCAGTGCGTGCTTGTGTGGCGCCTTCCGTGGGCACAGAGTCCCTCCAGGGGCCGGGGTGCGGGTGGGGGCCCGGCTCGCTAGGGCTCCGGTCTCATCTCGTCAGATCCAACGGCCCCTGAAGGCGTTCCTGCACTTCCACACTGCCCGGCTCTTGTCTGGATGCCAACCACACACCAGAGTTGAGCTCTAAAGAGAGAAGTTTCTGGGCCACACAACTGTAACTCTCGAATCTGAGGGGGAGTGCAGGCCAGCCTGCGGGACAAAGGCCACACAGGCGGGGGTGTCCTGCCACGACGGCCAGGGCTGGGGCATAAAGCTTGGACTGTCTACGTTGACTGAGGCTAACAAGAGACTGAAGTAGTCAGAGCCTCTTTCGACAATGGTTAAAGAACCTTCCAGTGCCGCACCAAGTAGGTAGTCCTTTCCACACCTTCTCACTGTCCTTGTTTAACTGGAATTACTTTTGTTCTCTTTTTCTCCATCTCCCCCATCTCCCACACCTTCTCCTCTTCCTCCTTCATGCCACGTTTTCATGGGTTTTTACCCTGCAGCCAATGGCTGTTCAGGACTGCCACGGCATCTTACCTGTCCTTGTGCACTCGGTGCCTTGTGCCACAGTGTGTGCATACAGTAGGTGCTCAATAGAAGTCACTGCTCTTCTCTCTTCCTCCCTCTGTCAAGGGCCCTCCTTGGCTTCTCAGGCCTGGATGGGTGACAACGTCATGTCACAACAATGCTCGTGCCTCAAGGGCTGCATAGTCACTGTCACCTGTCTACCCAAACTCTCGGAGGACTAATTTCATGGATTTTGTTACAGACAGGTCTCCCCCAGACAGCAGGCTCCTGGGCTGACTCAGTCAAGTCAACTCCATCTGTGAAATGAAAAAACACATTGGGTGGGGGGAGGGTAAGGAAGCCTGTTTTCAATGAACCCAAATTGCAAGTCACTGGGGAACTTTTCAAGCCGATCGTCGAGGGTTCCGGAGTGTTCCGAAAGCCTGGGTTTGCAGGGTGTCTGTTTCCGCTGAAACACATTAGCAGATGAAATCAGCAAAGATCAAACCCGCTGTCTGGGTTGTGTGGAATGCCAGAGGGATACCTGGTCTTTAAGCTCCTTTTGAGTGAAGGAAAACAAACTGTGTTGGAAAATAGAAGTCTGTTTTCGAAACCGCAAAAACAAGGTCCATCCCCCATCCTGCAGTAGTCCTGCACCTGGTACCCACGGGCTCTGTCACCATCATGGGTGCTGTCTCTCTGCAGAAGAAAAGAGTGTCAGCGTAAAGAAGCTCATATTCTAGAACTGACACTGTTATGATCAGCCTCTTCAAAGATTATTGCCAATCCTGGCACAGTGCCTTACTTTATCAATAAAGGGGACTAGAACAATAATCCAAAATACTTAGAGCATTAAGACTGGGCCTTTATGGGCTGTCATGGACTGATTGCAATAATAGCCCCCCCCCATTTGTTCACACCCCCGTGTGTCCACACCCCTGGGTAGTGTCTTACCACACTGACACAGGACTTGGCCATTGGACCAACTTAAGCCAATGGGACAGTACAAAAGTGAGGCAAACAGACTTGAAAAGCACTTGGAGGTGGGCGTTCGCCCTCTAACTGCTCTCGGAACTGGGACCTAGGCTAGCCAGGTGGAGGATGAGCGATAACATGGAGCGGAAAGGATGAGCCATCCCAGCTGAGCTCTCCCGCCCCAGCTCTTCCTCGGTGAGCCCAGCCAAGGTCAGCCAAGCCTGGCCCCAAGTAGCAGAACCACCCAGTGAAGCCCAATCTGCATTGCAGGCCCACAGAACCGGAAGCTAAATAAATAGCTCTTCAGCCATCAAATTTGGAGCTTGTGTTAGTAGCAAAAGCTAACGAACGATACAAGGGCCAGTTTCCTGCAAATACAAAGAACTACTACCTATCTTTCTCGTACAAAGAACCCTTAAAAATTAATAAGGGACTTTATTCTACAAACACACACTCATTCATGAGCATTTTTGTATGTCAGTTTTATCCTTGGCTTCATACTCTGCAGTGGCAAAATATTTGAAATCATCTCTCTTTCCATCAACAGAGGCCTAACTATATTCACATACATTGCTGATGGGATACAAACTGGTATGACCTGTATGGAAGGAAATTTGGCAATATCTACCAAATTATAAGTTAATTTACTCCTAGACCGAAAAATCCACTTTGAGGGAATTGTCCTACAAATATACCTACACATGTATTGTGAAAAGGTCATTCACTGAAGTATTATCAAACAGTGATAACAGAGCATTGGAAACACGTGTCTGTCAATAGGGACCCAGGCAGGGCACATCCACAGGGAAGCATCGTGCAAACGCCAACCAGGAATGAGAAAGCTCTTTAGAACAGATAGTTAAGGACCCCCAGCATGGCTGAAGGAAAATAGCAAGGTGTAGAGAAGTGTGCACAGTATGATAACTTTTATGTAAGAAAGTGGAGAATGAGAAATATATTTTCATGTATGCTTATGTTTGCACAAAGACTCTTGATCTATGAATAAGAAATTAGTAAAAGTGGTTACTTGGGTGGAGATAGGGAGTTCTGGGAAATGGGCCGGTGGTTGACAGGAGAATTTTTACGATAAACCTTTTTATTCCAATTGTGTCTTTGCTGCCCTTGTCATTCTACTAAAACTGCTCTTGTTCAGATGGACAGTGACTTCGGCTGTGCTTGAATCCAATGTCTTTTTCTCCGTCTTCACGGTACGTGATGATCAGGAGCGTCTGACACGTCGATCCTCCACTGCTCCTTGACACACGGTCTTCATTTGGCTTCCAGGACTCCACATTCTCAGGGCTTTCCCCATGCTCCCTGGCTCTCCTCACTGTCCCTTGTGAGAATCAGTAAAGTTCCTTATTGATTTGCAGGGGTTCTCTGCATATGAAGGAAAGGAGCCCTGTACGCGTTGCTGTTGCTGTGTTACACACGCTCACATGCTCCCCACTCTCCTTTGGGCACATCTCTTAATGCTGGAGACCCAGGGTCGGCCTCGGGACTCTTGTATCCATACCTGCTCTCCTGGTGGTCAAGTCCACTCTGATGGCCTTACATTTCCTTTGTTATTATCCCCCCAAACCTCCACCTCCAGATCTGCTCTCTCTTTTCAACTCCAACCCCAAATAGTAATTACAAACAATAGTCATGGCAAATTTAACGTGTCACAAACAGAATTTCTGCTCTTCTTTGCTAAAACTGCTCTGCCTTGGGCATTGTGGTTGAGGGAAACTGGATGACCTGGTGCTCATGCCCTAAATCTTGCCGTCACCCTGGAGTCCTCTCTTCTCACGCCCACGGCCCACGCAACCTCTGCTTGCCATTTCCCATGGCACCCCGTGGTCCGCCCGCATGTGCTGTCTGGATTACTGCAACAGCCTCCTAACTAGGTACCATGGTCTGAATGTTGGTGTCCTCCAAAATTTACATGTTGAAATCTGACCCCCAATTCAATACAAGAGGTGGGCATTTAGGAGATGATTAGGTCGTGAGGGCTCTGCCCTCAGGAATAGGATTAGTGTCCTTAAGGAAAAAGGCTTGATGGAGCCCGTTTGCCCCTCCGCCATGTGAGGACACATAGAAGGTGCGACCTGTGAGGAACGGACCCTCACGAGACATCAGATCTGCCAGCACCTCGGTCTTGGACTTCTCAGCCTCCAGCACTGTAAGCAGAGCATTCCTGTTGTGTGTGAGTTACAGTCTAGGGCATTTGCTGTAGCAGCTGAGTGGACAAAGACACTGGTCTACCTGCTTCCGCTCTTTTCCCTCGGATCTGCTGTCCACCCAGCAGCCAGAATGATCCTTTTATGTGCCACATCCTGCCACTCCTCTGCTCAAAACCCTGCAGCAGTGGCCATCGCACTCAGAGTGAAGCCGGGGCCGTGTCACACGGCCTACAAGGCCCTCAAGATCACCCCCAGGTACCCACATGCCTGGCTCCTCTTCTCCTTCCAGTTTTTGTTCAAATGTCACCTTCTCAGGGGAACCTGCCTGATCGCCAGATTTAACATCACAACCACCACCCTCACCTTCTTCCTCCTTGCTCAGTTTTTCTCCCGGTTCTCCAGTTTACCTTCTATTCAGAACATTCTATTTACAGATAGATGCTCCTAGACTTACAGTGGGGTCATGTCTCAAAAATATACTAAGCTGAAAATGCATTTAACACACCTTACATAGCTTAGCCTAGCCTACCTTAAACGTACTCAGAACACTTACGTTAGCCTATAGTTGGGCAAAATCGTCTAACACGAAACCTATTTTATAAAGAAGTGTTGAATAGCTCATGTAATTTATTGAATACTGTACTGAAAGTGAAAAATAGAATGGTTGTACGGGTACCTGAAGAACAACTCCTACTTCACGATGGTGCCTAACACTTTGGCACCATTGTAGAGTTGAAAATCGTAAGTCACACCATCGTGAGTCGGGGACTGTCTGTAGTTTACTTGTTTGTCTGTCGTTGCCCCCCCCACTCCCCCAGCCCCCACTAGAAATCAGCTTCATGAGTCATCGCTACATCCCTAGCACGTAGAACACCGTCTGGCACATGATGGGTACTCAATAGGTGTGACTTGAATGAATAGTTGGACTAATGGATGGACAAATATTTTGAAATACGTGAGAGTTTTACCTATTTTCAAAATTAAATTAGAAGAGAAAAAAATAGAAAGTTTTATGGGGAACAAAAGGAAAAGTGTATCTTAGCTAAATAAATGCACTTGGATAAAAAGAATGAGATAATTCTATGAATAATATCCAGTCAAATCAATAAGTAAAAAAGCCAGGTAAAAAAGTATGCTAGCTTAAAAAAAATCATATTCATAGATGCTCCTGGAGTGTTGCCCAGGAATTGGTAGTGATGGTTGTCCCTAGGTAAGGGAACTGGGTGGCCAGGGGACCAGGGTGGGCAGAAGCTAGCTTTTTAATGAGCAACCCTCGCACTCCTTGAATTTTGTACCACGTATTAATACAAACAATATCTGTCCAAAAACTAAAATCATAATAAAAGATTGCCGTTTGTAAGTCATACTTCAAAATCAACACTTAATTGAACGGAAATGAGATGTGCAAATTCTCTTGCTTTAGAAAGAATGGATCTCAAGACTCAGCAGTAAGGCCTGTCTGACGTGTCGAGGTGTCAGGAAGGGCAGGCAGCTGCAGCAGTGTTGCAGAAGCAAACTTGTTCAGTGTCCATCAAGTACCACCTGGCGGGGAGGAAATCTTGACCAGCCGGACCAACTTCGAGTGTCTGATCCAGCAGTCAGCCGTAACCGCTCATCCAAGAGCACGCAGCTGGAGCATGCAGACAGAAATGCTGCCCTGCTGCCAACAGGCTCCCGCTGTGGGAACGTTTCCCCGGTGAGAACAATGCTTGAGGACCAAGAAGGGGTCCTCTCCACAGCCCCACCTGAACATTCCAGTCCAATTGTCTATGGGCAAGGCCGCCCTGACTTCGCAGATGTCATGGCTCACATTGGTGAAGTGGTTCCATTGTCTCTTCATTCAACTCAGAGGCTTCCGATAAACTCATTGCCTGTGTCATGTTTTCCCGTGTCCACAGGGGAAAAAGCACAGTATAGTCATTTTTTTAATGCTAATTTATTGAATTTTTGTCATGTGTAAATGCCTTCTATGAAAACTCCAAAGTCTTGGTACCAGTGATATTTCCAGTGATGTTAATCTAATTAGTTCCCTCTCTTACAATTTCAATATTGACAGAGCCAGGTTTAGATCGTTATTTGACTTTTCCCACTTGCAGGGAGTGAACGCACTGGCTGGCCATGACTGCTAAATACTTTGATTTGGGGTTGGTTGTTTCCATTGTAAATAAATAAGTGAGCAGCCAGCATGATGTTAGGGCGTCGGCCTCCAGATTGTTTTATGTGAGCGTACCCACGGAGACAGGTCTGCTCTCAAGGGCGCCATGTGTAAGACCAAGAGCATCCCCTTGGCCTGCGGCAAGTTCACCATCCTTGGCCACCTGCCCTGCACCCCCATCCTCACCTCTGCCCCCAAAACAGACAGGAGTGAATAACAGAAAGTCTAACGCTTTGCCCAGAAGCTAATAAAATTAAACTTATTTAAGATAGAATATGCTGCACACACGCCAGCCAAGCCCTTTAGCCATTCACACCTTTTGATTAGAAGCAACACCAACAAGTTTGAGCAGATCATATATTAATATTTTTGAAGTGTTTCTCATAAATATACACATATATATAGCTTCAAGAAATATTATTGACTATGAATGCTAAATTATATAGACTGCAGTGGAATTCTCTTAGTTATTGTCTAAAAACATATTCGTTTGGTATTTGCATAAAGAAATATTGAATATATACACCAGAAACTAGTCAACATTGCTGGAGGGTGGGGTACATTGGGGACAGGAATGGGAATAAAACTTTCTGCTGAAAATCTTTTAAATCATTTTAATTTTTGGACCACAGGAATATATCACCCATTCAAATTTTTATAAAAGCAACATTTGTATCTATACAGAGCCTTGTTCCTGTCTGAAGCCTTGTGCATGAAGGTGCAGGCATGCCACGTTTTTGGTTTTCTCTAGGCCCCCGCAAAGGATAAAATCAGATCCCTCCATCGAGTAGGGTTCGCAGGGATTAGTGTGCGTAACAACCACGTTTTCAAGTTTCTGCATTTGATGCTTTGACGTCTCAGGGCCGTGCTCTCCCTGGACCACTTCCCAAGAGTTAGCCAGTTCCTAGAGACAGTAAAGCACCCAGCTGCTGGTGTGCCCTGCACATGTGCACAACCAGCCCAGAGTCCGCACGCCAACCACTCCTTTACCGAGCTCTGATATTCTGGGACCAGGACCAGGTCCCAGGCAACTAGGCACAGGCCTACATCCCAGAGCCCGCTGAAATTATTCTGGCAAATCCTAAGCCTGTTTACCTCCCTCCCCTGTTCCTTCCTGCACGAACCACAGTAGAGGCTGGTGCTACTTTTTGCCTTCTTCCTCCGCCTCCTGACCCGCCCTGGCCCTTCCCTGAGTGGCTTCCACGGCATGGCATGCCCCCTCCTCTTGCGATCTGCTGGTTTAACTGTCTTTTCAATGGCAGTGGCCTCCTGATCTGTTGGCCTTGCCATACCTGAGCAATAAAATCTACATTGTAAAACCTTGAGCCTGGAGTGGAGTATTAGTCTGCGGGAGGCACCGTGGACGTGAGACCGAAGTTCCAGATGCAATAAAAATGCTTATAATTTGGCAGCGTGCTCTTTTAAAGGAAAGCCAAGAGCGTGTTCTATCCCAAGGAGGAGAATGTGGTGACGGTTAGGACACATCGCTCAGGGCAGTTTGGCTGCCAGCACCTCTGCCTATATTTCTATTAACAAATGTTATATCCAGGAGAACTGTATGTTTGTTAATGAGCCCACAGCCTGCTCAGTCACCAGGTAGCTTGTGCTTGTCTGCCACCCACAGTGAGGGCAGGTGCTGGACAGTGTGTCATCAGAGGGTGGGTCTAGGGAATGTTTACCCTGTGCATTTTTCACTTTAGCAAGCCTCATACATAAAATCCAGCATTTATTTACAAAACAGACAAAGAGGAAACTTCAATAATGTTTGCTGACGGTTCTTTACAAAAAGGAAATTTAGGCGACTTAAATGATTTAATTTGCCAAAAAGAATTTGTTTTAATTGCACCCCACTTTGCAGGGGTCTGTCTAATGCAGTAAACGAGGTTCATGACAGTAGCTGTCAGTAATAATAGGGAGAGTCCAGGCCACTGCTGCCAGGAGTCTCCTGGTTGCCAGGGCAGCAGGAGGGACGTGAGAGCAGATACGGAGCAGCAGATCCCTGGAGGAACGTGTGGGCCGGAGTGAAAATTCACATGTGAACCTGAACTGCTCTGCTGTTGATTCTCTGAAACGACAGTTTAGAGGCTGGAAATTCTTCATTCTTTTACTTGGTCAAGTTTCTTCTTCTTTTTTTCTTTTTGCCAACACTTGAAAATTGGGATATTTCACATAAAAAGCAGATTTCTAGCTTCTATTGAAAAAGTAGGAGACCTGGCCACACTGGGTCCACCCTTCCAGGCAAAACAATCCGCTAAACCGGGCAGCAGTGGCTGCTCCCTTCTTGCAGCGTGAGCTCTCCCGCTTGCCGCAGGCCCCACCGCTCTACGCTGTCTTCCCACAGTGATGCTAAGTGCCACTAACTATGTATCATTGTGCTTAGAGAAATATTTATTTGTATTATGGCTCTTTTGAGTATGGGGATATGAAGAATGGGCTTAGAAGACCAGGTTTTTCTAAGAAAACCAGAAACCAAAGACTACTCTGCTATATTCAACAGGACAACAAATGTCCACACATCGGACCCCAACTTGAGAGTCCTTGTGCACTGACTGGGGGCTGTGCAGCTCCTTCAGTAAAGGCCGAGAGGGGGACTTGGGGAGTCACACTCGGGTCTTAACAGAAAAATACAGCGTGAGCAAAGGAAGCTGCCATTGCAGTAGTTGGGTGGCTGGCGGGAACGTGGACAGTTCTACCTCTGTGGAATGTGGACAGTGAAGACAATCCACAAATCAGTCATTGAAAGGTGGACAGGAATTAATCGAACATGTCGATCGACTCTAACCTGAACTGTTGAGCAAGAAGCCTTATCCTGGCACAGAAATGAATTTGACCCTGGTCGATCTGGCAGCTGCTCAGCCCCGGCCAGCCCCGGCCAGCCGCCTACTAGCCTATTTGAAATAGGGATGAAACTGAACGCAGCTGCATGGCACAAAGGGAAATGCAAAACCCACAGAAATCCCACGTACTTCGCAGCTGGACCACCAAAGAGGCTTCCTGTGGCTGCCAAAGAGGAAACTGGAGAAGAGGGAAGACCGTAAGTCGAAAACAAAACAAAACAAAACAAAACAAAACACCAGGCTGCTTTTTCATTTTTCAATCTGATCGTTCCCTAGGGCGAGAACACAACACATTTCCTAAACAAGGACCTTACAAGGAGAGCAGGGGCCCAGCCCCCTGGGTCAGCGTTCGGTTTCCACCCCTGCCCTGGGCAGGGGACAAAAAGAACCACACCTTTATACACAAGCATCTTAAAGAGACCAAAGTGGAGTGACAGATTTTATTTAATTAAAATAGATTAAAAAGACTGTGTAAAAGAATTAGAATTCTCAATAATTTACTATTATTTACATTAGCAAATGTTGGTCGTTAGTAAAACTGAGGCGAGAAGCTCACAGAACCCAGACCCACCCCTAGGGGCAGTGGAGCCTCAGTTTCCCTCTAGACTCCCTTCCTTTCAGGGTCGCTGTGGCTGCAGCACCGGGCACCCAGCCTGAGCCTCCTTCCCTTTTGAGGACAATCCTGACCTCTTGGTCCTAGCTCAGGTGGGCACCGATCTCACTGACTTCCACTCTCCCTGCAGCCGGCACTCCCTGTTTGAGCTTGACCTTCTGTAGACACCTCTCTGGGCTGACCCAAACCCAGTTTCCAGATAGAAAATGCAAAGCAAAATAGAAAGGCCTCGAATCCCGGTTCCCAGGGAATCCTGTGTCATCCAGGGCGTGGCAGCTCGTCAAAATCCCCCTTGAAACGTTTTGTGCGTTGGACGTGTGAGGGAATGGGGAAGAGTCGGGTGGTTGGTGGCGGCCCTGGGCCCCCTGGCCAAGAGAGACGCTCCTCCCAGGAGGCAGTGACAGCGAGAGCAGAGCCCAGCAGGGCTGTCCCCACTCTGGCAGCGCACAGCCCTGCAGGCACCGAGTGCAGGGAGCAAGGCCCAGAGACAGAGGAGCAAGCTGGTGGGGTCACATGGGGAGAGAAGACCCCGCTGAGCACAGGCCCCGTGACCTCTGCGACCCGACCCCTAGTCCCTGCAGACCTTGTGGTCAGCCGGAGCCCCCAGAAGCCCTGCTACTCCACTTGCAGGACACCCAGCTTGCGAGCGTGGATGGCCGCTGGGCCTGGGACCTCCAGAGGTCCAGGGCTGGGCCGTGCGGTGGCCGGCATCAGAGCTGCAGTCCAGGCTAAGATATGGGAGGCCCCACGGCGAGGCTCAGTCCAAAATGTCCGTCTCGAAGGGGACCAGGTGGTAATAGGACAGGTTGGTGACGTACGCTGCGGGGTCGTCCCCATCCTCCAGCTCTAAGGGGAACTCGCTGCCGTTCTCAAACCTGAAATTGGAAAGAACACAGGTGAGGGCCAGCTCATCGACCCCAGCTGACGTGGGAGAGACGGGGCAGCAGGCGGGTGGTGGGAGGCGCTGAGGGATCAATGCCAGACCCTCCACGGAAGCCCAACAGGCCAGTGGTGCGGGCTGTCGACGCTCACGAGGGAGTGTGCGAGGAGCCACGGGTACGAATCAGCTGGTGAAATGGATCCGACGCGGCGACCGCCGGAGCTCCTGGCTGAGACCGCCCTGGAGACTGCTGTCTGCACTTGGCCTCCATTCGCACTGTACGGAGTCACCGTCCTCCCTCTCCTGCTGGGTGCCAAGCCCTGGGATCGGCGGTGGGTGCGGCAGGCAGGGCCTGCCCTCGGGGGGCGGCCGCACAGACGGCACAGGGACAGGTGAGAAGAGCCCGTGGCCGCGGCAGCAAGAGCTAAGGAGGCTGGGGCAGGACAGGAGGCCGGAGAGGAGCCTGCGAGGCCCATGGAGGTGGCGGGGTCGGCGGTGGTGTTTGCTTCGGGCTCTGAAGGACGGGGAGTGTTGGAATGTGGGGCACTCACGTGGGGCGGGGGGCGTGCCCGGGTGTAAGGGGACGTGAAAGTCCTCCCGATGTGACTTCTCTGGGAGTCGGCACGCTTTCCCCTCCCCGTCCACCCAGACGCCACCTCCTAGGCTAGAAAAAGAGACTCCAAAGTTTTAAAAATGCAGAACTGAGAAAAAAATCATAAGGACATTCCCTCCAGGAAGGGAAACGAGAGGTGCTGCTGTGCTATTTCCATCCTCCCCAACCTACGAGGCAGCCGAGATGCGGCAGGCCACGTGGACACGCGGGCAGTGCCAGGCTGCCTCTCTCCGCTGTCCCAGGAGCCCACCGCGCACGCCGCGTCCCCCGTCGGTCCCCAGCGCCTCACCAGTGGACAGCTGTAAGACCTCGATTGTATCTGGACAGCTTTGGGGTGACCAGGAAGGGCACAAGCTGACCAGACCACACGGCCCCAGGCCTCTGGCTCAGAGACGCTGAGGCGCAGTGGGGTTGGGCGGAGACTGTCCCCCACACTGAGTGCACTGTACAGAACCCTGCTGACCTCAAACCACGGGGCTGCGATGAGAGCTTTAAAACGCTTGGATAGAACAGGCTGAAAAGGTGGGCTTTCCTCAAACAGCCGCGAGACCTGGCTCTTGGTGCCCAGCTCCTGCCTCACCCTCCCTGCGGCCCACCGCCCTGGGGGCACGGGGCCGCGACCCCAGCTGTGGACCGGAAAGGGGTGCAGCCATGGCTCACGAGGCAGGCAGGGCTGCGGAGATGAGAGCAACTCTCCCATTGCGTCCTAATGAATTAAATCTCTTCCCCCAAACCAGTGCTGGACCGAAACCCAAGGCAGAGTCCCGGGCATGTGGGCAGGGCTCAAGCCAGAAGCGGGGCAGGGCGGCAGCGACGGCCTAGACAGCGTCCCACCACCTCACCTGCCCTCCCCACCCAGGTCAGAGGATGACTCCGAGGACATGAGGAAGGAGGAGAGCTGGGATGCTTGGGATAAATGAGTCATGGGCCTGAGGCCTGGATCCATCCGCCCTCCATGGCCCCAGCAGAACTGCCAAATGCCTCAGCCCTGGTGACCTCCCAGGAGCTGGGCACCCCTTTAGCCAACCAGGACTGCCACCGGCAGAGGCCCAGCTGTCCCTGACGATCCCATGCCCACTGGGCACACCTGCTCCCTGAGTGCAGTCGAGTCTGTGGTCCTGGGCCCTGGTGCCCACCTGACCCTGGGCCAGAGTGAGGGCTGCCTGCTGTGACTCCATCGGGCGAGCCCTGCCACCAGCCCGCTCTGGATTCACAGGCTGCGGCAGGCGGTGAGCCCCGAGAACCTCTGTGGATGGCCACAGTGCGGGGTGAGGCCTCCAGCTCCACAAATGACATCTCTCCATGACCTCCAACCCAGTCACCCACCCCCGCCTGCCTGACAGCCCGTTGACGGTTGAAACAGATGGCTCCTGAGAGACGCACCTGCGCTAGACCATCGGCTCAGCCGCGCTGCCCTAGATCAGGCAGCCAGAGAGACGCCCGGGGAGCCTGAGTCAGGAACTCCCTCTAAACACTCCCCTGAGCAGCTCGGAGGCGCGCGCTGCTTCGTTAGGCTTTCCTGGGATCACAGAGATGTTCACTGGGTCTCTCCCCCTAGGATACGGCATCCTGGAGCAGGTAGCCGCCTATTCAAGATTTGTCATTCCTGTCTATGCAGAGCCCTGGGCAGCCAGGAAAGCCACACTTCTGTCCTTTCTCCTCAGCTCAAAACTGCTCACAGTTGAAGCCACTGCTTACATCTGGCCTTGTTTCAGGGTGCCGAGGGCCTCTCAGGGACAGACAGGGTCCCCCTGGGGACCAGAGTCAGAGGTAGGACCTGCCCAACTGGGGATGAGGTGGGGTGTCCATCTGTCCTCTCCACCAAACACTCCCTAGCCAGTAACACCCCTGCCAAGCTAAGGGACCCTCCTTCCTTTCCCCATGAATATATACAGCCTTGCACTCCACGGCGACAGCCCTGGCAGCAGGAGCCCCACAGGTACCGAACGCATGTGCTGTACGTGTGGGTGCGACACTGCGTGGGGTAAGGCAAGGTGCGCCAGGGGCAGGCAGGAGGGCCTTCGCCTCGGCCTGCAGGCACAGCCGCTCCAGCAGCTCATGACACCTCCATTGTGAAGGGTTCTTACGCATTCACCCAAGAGACACCCTGAGAACCGAGAAAGTGGGGGCTGCTGGCCGGTGCCAGTCCCACAAGTCTGACAGGGGTCCCTGTGCTCAATCGCAGAGCAGGGGTCCAGCAAAGGAGGCTCATCCCGGGGTCACACTGTCTCCTGCGGCCAATGGCCCAGAGGTGGGTCTTGGCACGTGTGCCTGGCCTAGTCCTCTGCTACCAGGCAGGCTAACAAGGGGGTGGAGTAGACCTGAGCCGTACCTGGGCTGTGCCAGTCCTGGGCCCGAGGGAAGACGGCAGCCGAGTTGCCTCTGCAGGGGTTCCCGGGCCAGGCGGTTTACATTCATCACCTGTGCTCTTCAAAATGGCCCACCCTGAGAGAGCAGAATGGTCCCCCTTGAGGGTAAGAGAAGCTGGGAGAGGTTGAATAGCTTCCTGAGCTCCCACAGCCAAGAAGCAGCCTGCACTTGGCCGTGGCATAGACAGAAGCCGAGCTGTGACTCCCCTCACGCTGTCTGGGGACCCTGCCCCCAGCAATACACCAAGGAGATGCGTGGACAAGAGCCATGGCCGAAGGCGGCTGTGCCTCATGGTGTTCCAGGTGCCATCTAGAACACACATTGCAGCCAAAAGTTCTCTTATCAGAGGTAGACAGAACAGAGAAGACAGGGGCGTCCAACCTTTGGCTGTCCAACCTCCTATAATCAGACAGGCCCAGGGGACCAGACCAGGCCCTTTGAGCATGGGGCCCTCCTGGCACTGGGCCCTGGGCATGGAGCCACCACAACCCTCATGGCCCAGCACGAACTGGGCCCTGGAGCCCTGCAACTTCTCCTAAGCACCCCTCACAGCCAGCCACTCGGTCTTCCCGCAAGGTCTACCAATCAAGATCTCTGGAAAAGGCAAACTTTAAAATCAGCATTCAAATACGGGCAGGGACTGCTGGGGGGCTCTGGGCACATCCACCCGCTCCTCATGGGCAGTGAGCCCAGCCCTGCACAGGCTGGTGGCTCAGAGATTCTTCTACAAAATGATATTCAAATCAGTGTACTTACAAATGCTCTGTAGGATCCACACCCAGGTGCTGGTCTTTTCCGTTCGGTATACTGTGGTCAATAACTATTGTTTCTGTATTTGCTAAACAAAATCCATTGGACCTCATGATTTCTGAAAACGAAAGCAATAAGGTAAGTGTTCAGGAAGGGTCTGAGTTTCAGGTTTACACAGATCATCCTCCTTCCCCTCCACCTATTGCCTCCCTCTCTCCCCCACGCTTTAAGAGACCTCTCTGCCATGCAGAAGCCAACCCCACAGGAGCCGCCTGCTGACCCTGTGTGACCCGGGAGGCATGTCACTCCCCACAAGGAGTGCCCTGGCTGTCTGAGCACTCTCCCCATACACCCTTCCCCATGGGCTCAAAGCTGGGGTAGAATGAAAGAGCACCGGACTCACATCTGTGAGCCTGCGCTGGAGATCAGATCTATCGCACAGACGTGGGGACTCTGTGCAGGTTACCCACCTTTCTGGGCTCTCACCTGCGGCTAGATAAGAATGGTACCCACCACCTTGGGTGGTTGTGGAGAAGGATTGAGATCAGTGTGCATTTTAAACTCCAGTGAAAGTGGGTGACTTTCACTGTTTTGCTTTATGTAATTCTGTGGCTAAATGGATTTCTTCCCAATAAGCACAGATTTTGGAAATTTAGAAAAGCCAACAAAGAAAACAACTTCCTATGTCTACATCAGCTGTATGGCGTTAGCTTTGGAGGGATGGAGTCTGGTGCTCGTCCAAGGCTGGAACGGTTGGCATAGATGACGTGGAGCCTGACAAGAGCTCTGTGTCCTTAAGACTCAGTTTCTTCCACTGAAAGATCTCAAAATTTATTAGAAAATCTCTGAAGGTCCTTCTAACTCTAAAGTTCCATGAACTCCTGGATTCCATTACATTATCTAATCTGTTCAAGCATAAAAAGCAAGCGTGGCTTGATTGTCTTCTTCCTACTATCTGTGGTAGCTTTATTTACAGATCCCAAGGGACTGCGTTTCAGTCCCTTCCTTCCACAGATGGGCAGGTCTGGTAACCACGACCATTTCTCCCGGCGTCGAAGTCCTCCAGGTCCCTGTGAAGCTGGCTCCTCCCAGCCTTAGCTCTGAGTCAGCTGAGCTCCATGCTCAGGGCCTGGTAAATCAGGCCCTCTATTGACCTCATTGTAAAAGTCATGCTTAACATATACTCCAAATTCCTGGTGCCTTCTCCAATCCAAGGGATTATCAGCTTCCCATGCGGGGCCCAACACACGAAACACACAGCTCCGCACAGCCCCTCCTCGCCTCCTGGCACAGCACGCCAGACAAGAACACGGCTCATCGCCCAGTGTTGTTGGGCATCTGGTGCCTTAGTTGCTTGGGGGATTGTTTTCTTTATTTTTTTTCTTACACCCTAACACGATTTAGGTTGGTTTATTTCTAAGTATGGAATTGCTTTTTTCAATAATTGAAATTGTCATTTTCTGCTTATTTTTAGTCTTTCTAGGCATTTAATTCTCAGTTCTTTGAACTCCCTTCCACATGAAGAGAATTAAGGAAAGAAACTATTAATACACAAAAATGAAGAAAGAAAAACAGATTTCCTCCTTTCCCTTGTGAGATCAAAGTGAGAATTCATCAGTCAGATTTGCTGAGTATTGATAAAATTTCTGCCTAACGTTTTCGAGAAGGGGCCGCTCATGTTTCACAGGAACGTCAGTTCCTGGCGGTCCCTCCTTTCCTCCCGGGACCACCTGGCAGGGGCCGCAGGTCCTGAGAAGGAGCTCTGCAAACCCACGAGGAGTCGGTGCTGGGGGTCAGCTACATTCCAGGTGCAAGAAGGGCAGAAAGAAGATACTTACCAAAGTCTGGCTGAACAGGCAAGACTCTGAAAACTACTAAATCTTAACGAGATAGATTAAGATTCTCTCACCTCTGAATTTAAAATGGGTGTCAGCACAGAACCACTTTCTTTATTGTTTTTATTAACTCTGACCCAAATCTGTCTTTCTCAGGAAGCACATAAAACCTCAAAGCAACCTCCGTACAGCGAACTGACAGCCCGCGGCCCCTTTCTCCCACCCCTTTGCCAAGAAAATCTGGGGGGAGGGCTACAAGTTAAAACAAATGTCACTGCTGCAAATCATTTCTGAACAAAATTCTGAAGAGTTACTTTGCATACCTAATTTTTCTTAAATATGAACTTTGAAGCCCTAGAAAATGGAATCAGCCCTCCCAACAGATTTGTCAGAAATCATTCCTTAATTGCCTGTGACAAGAAGCCTTTGTGCACATAAATGTGGCTTAATTGTTTGCAAGTCAGGCTGGGCCCTGGAGGACACTAAGGTATGTCTGGTGCCTCCTGCATGGCCTTTACTATCTCAGGCCCAGTCCGAGAAGGCCTCGCTCAGACACAGCACATTTCACTAAAGACGGTCCCCAGAAGCTCTGGGTCCCTCCTGGGTCCCACCTCCGACCTCCATCAGCCCCAGGACCTCGAATAACCTCTGGGTGAGCCAGGCTATGGAGCTGGCAGGTTTGCCACAGCCTTCCCAACATTCATTGCAAACTGGTTTGGAAAGGGATGGTTTAGTGAACAGCACGTTGTCTTTTAATACATAGGTGAGTATCAGCCCACGGCACACTTAAAACCTAGGCAAACATGCACGGCTTTTATCTGCCTGTGCCAGTTAAAAAGGGAGCACACAATCTGCCACGGTTTATTATTTTTATTTATTTGGTCACTTTAACAAAAAAGTCTTAATTTCTCAAGTACAAAGCTGCACAAATTAGTGGTGGCCAGAAGTTGAAAAAGAGGTAAAAAGCATTTAGCTCTAGCCAGCCTCTAAATGTAGAGACCACCAGTTAAGCAGATGATCTTGGTAAGGGGGAGGGACTTGCAAAGAGCTCCTTCGGTAACTTTGCCATGTGCCTTTAGCCACAGCGCTAGCAGGCGTGGAGGGTCTGCAGTGTGGAGTGTGACTCACACAGGCACGCAGTGATGGGAAAGCGCGCAGACGCTGCCATTCAGGGAGGGCTCTGCCACTTATGTCTGGGGAGCAGGTTACTTCTTGCTCAGCTCCTTCATCTGTAAAATGGGGATAACAGTATTTTCCTGAAGGGCTTGGGAGTAGACTAAAGGAGGTGCTATGCGTAAAGAATCTGACAGATGCTGGGGGCTCAATACTAGATAAATAGCAGTTATTTATAACCATTATTGGTGATGTCCCCATATCTGTTGTGACATGAATAAAAAAGAACCGAAGAAAATGTGATGATTAAAGAAAAATTACAGCATCCGAAGCCTCTCTTCTAACACACTTCAAATGTGAATTTCTCAGAAGTCAGTTTAGTACCTATAGCAAAAATGGCTGGCCAATTTAATTCTTTAGTTGCAGACATAACTGATTCCATGAAATAGCTCATTTTCAAGCCACTTTTTGACGTCTGTATTTTTCACCCAAACAAGAGCCCCGCTTTACATGTCTCACCTTTTTTAACTTTTAATTTTGAGCTAATTTTAGAATTACAGAAAAGTTGCAAAAGCGGTGGGGAGAGAGAGACCTTGCGTCCCCCACACCTGCTCCTCCTAATGCTATCGTTTTCTGTGACCACGGTATTTTACCTCGGTCACACCCAGGAAATTACACCGGCACAGAACTGTCCACTGGAGACCTCCTTTACTCTGTTTTCCCCACTAACATCCCTTTGCTGTGCCCTGCACATGCTCCACGGTCCCTCACTGCACTGAGCGGTTGTGCGTTGGTCTCCTACGACCTCTGACAGTTCCTCTGTCTTTCCTTGTCTCTCCGGACGGGAACACCGTTAGCGAGGACGGGGGTGCTATTTTAGCAAACGTCCCTCAGTTTAGGTTAGTCCGAGGTTTCCAAGTGACTGGACGGAGGTGACGCATTTTTGGCAGGGATCCCGCCCAGCAACGGCGCATCCCACTCAGCTTGGCATGCTGGGGGAGTATGTGACATCGGGGTTCCTACTTCTGGGGGGGTCGGCCTGCATCACTTGTAACGAGGCTTCTGCCGGCTGTCTCCAGAGAAAGGTGACTATCCTTCCCTTGGCAGTGAACACACTTCTTGATGCCTTGCAACTGTGCGAATTCACCTCAAACTTTCACCTACTAGTCTCAGCGTCTATCAATCAGGGGATCATTTGGGGGCAACAATTACCACCGTGCCTGTTTCCCTGACGATGACTTTCCTGTTTCTGACTGCAGCTGTGTCTTCACGTGCCCCACACGCGCTCCCAGCCCTTCACGTCAGTAACTCACCTGCTCCTCTGCCCAGCACAGGTTCAGTCTCGGCCTCGAAAGCACTTGTCCCGCAGCTTTCTCCCTTTCAAACCCTCTTTTCTACTGTATTTTCAAGGTACCTCCGCAGGAGAACAAATCCCAAAGTGGGGCCCTTTTATTAATCGGCTAACTGTGCTATCCCTGTGTGGTAAGTTAAGGTTGAGATTGCGCAGACACTGGGTTAATGAAAAATAAAATTATAATTCATTTCCAACCCCCTAAACCTGACTGAGACGGAGGAGTCCGAGCAGCCAGCCCGAGGCCCAGGTTCGCATTTCCTTTTGCGCTGCACAGCCGCAGCCGCGATGCACAAGCCAGTTCACGCTTCTCACACTTCACAGGCACTTAGATGAACAAGGGCGAGGCGTGGTCTGGGCCCCTGGTCCACAGCGTGGCAGAGGCCGCAGTCCTCGGACTGTCCTTGCTGCGGCCCCAGCACGGCGGGGGACTCCCGCACGGCCGGCGCCTGGCGCCATCTGGTGGGCGCCCTGACACCCTCCTGTGTGGCCTCGGAAGAGAGCGGTCGAGGCGCGGGAGCGCACGGGAGCAGAGAGGAGGCCACTGTCCGCCACCGCGCCCGCCTCCCTAAACGCCACGTGTCAGCGGCGCGAGAAACCGAGGCGGGGCGGGGGTGGGGCGCGGCCGCGCAGAAATGCAGGGCAGGGTCGCAGGGCCGCGGCTCAGGCCAAGGCCGGCCGCAGTCCCCGCGGAGGCCGAGGGTTTGCAGCGGAAGTGACAAAAGCAAGAGGTTAGCACGGGCCAGACTCGGGCGCACACGGAAAGACCAAGCGACCGGGCTGTATCCTGAGGATAAGGTTTTAAGAAAATTAACGGCCTCAGAAGTCCGAGTCTGGGTTCGACTGCCATCGGCGCTCAGGTTTGCGCTCTGGGGAGGGGAAGGCGAGAGAGAGCCGCGTGGACACACGCAGGTGACGCGGGGACCCGGGAATCTACAAACACACCAGCGTGGGACCGCGGCCGACAGGACAATGTGCGGTGCATGAACTGTTTCTCCAAAGGGATGTCAGTGCCGCTGTAAACAGCAGTTTCACTGAGAAGCATCCCTGAGGTTGCCACAGTTCACCGTCTTAAGGTAGCGCCCCGGCCGCCCGCGCACCCACGCGCGGATCTAGGCCAGGATCCCATGCATTTGACTGCTGAGGACCCCGAGCCTCGGAGCGGAGATGGCCGGGTCTGCGGGGCTCAGAACGGGAACCCCAGACTCAGGGACCCGCCCAGGAGAGCAGAGAACACCCAGAGGAGTCGGGATAGTCAGCTCTGGGAGGCTAGAGGCTGTCCCCCGGCCTACCGCCTCCTGCAGCGACACCTCTGACAGCCCCCAGCCTTTGCACTGAGACTCTCAGCCACAGGCCAGGTACAGGCTCCACGGTTATGTTAGAAGGTTCTATGCTCAGCCAAAGTCGGCCACAGTCACTCCACCCACAGGCCCTGCACCAGCCCCCAGCTGACCCCCTTCTGGTGGCAGCTGCCAACACCTGAGGGCAGCATCCTTTTCCAGCTGCCATTCCACATGTCCGTCCCCCTGCCCTTCCAACCCCTCCCCACCGCAGGCCTCTTCTCTGGATGCAGTGACTCCTCTTTCGATGTTCCCAGGGCAGGCATGACACCCCACATGACTTACACAAGAGGTCAGGACCCCTGCTCTCCTAGACCTGAATACAGCACCCCAGTCACAACAGAAGGCCAAGGACAGCAGCAAGCCAACACCTGTCCTCAGCTCTTGCAAAAAGGCAAAGAGAACATACTTAAAACTGCAACATGGGACTCTCCATTTATCCTTGTTAAATTCCATCTCATTACTTTCAGCCCTTTAGGATACACACAGGCCATAGGTGTATCTAAGGCATGGATAAAAACAGGACATGCAGACACAGGGCTGGGGAATGTTCTGGATTGTTGTGCCATAAGGAGTTACTAGATGAGAGGCAACTGCATGCAGCTCTAGTCTGTCGCTCTCACGCTGGGGGGTCTCCGGGTCGTCCCAGAGCAATGGTCCAGCCCCTCCCACAACACAAGGCCTAAGAGGATTCCTCTGCTCTTTGTTCTTTAATTTGCCCAAAACAGAGCCATGGATGCCAGAACTCTTCCCACTCAGACTAAAGAGCAGAGGCTTCCCCATGCTCCAGGTTATGAAATGTGAACCCCACCACTGCAATTGGGATTATAGAACCTTCTGTGAACCCTGTGAAGTTAGGACCCATAGAAATCAAACCAGGATAAATGACCTAGCCTAACCTATGAAGAAGGTTCTGGAGACCAGGTGCCAGCCAAGGAGGGGCTCCTGTACTCTCTGCTCTTGTCTCTAAGATGACACCGGAAGCTGCCTTGGGTAGATATCAAAAGCAGCATACTATCCAAAGCCATCTGCAGATTCAATGTGATCCCTATCAAAATACCAATGACATTCTTCACAGAAATAGAAAAAACAATCCTAAAATTCGTGTGGAACCACAAAGGATGCTGAATAGCCAAAGCCATCTTGAGCAAAAAGAACAAAGCTGGAGACATCACACGACCTGACTTCAAAATACACTACGAAGCTATGGTAGTGTACTGGCATGGTACCGGCATAAAAACAGACACATGAACCAATGGAACAGAGTAGAGAACACAAAAATAAATCCACACACGTGCAGCTAACTGATTTTCAACAAAGGTGCCAAGCACAGATGATGGAGAAAGGACACCCTCTTCAATAAGTGGTGCTGAGAAAACTGGATATCCATGTGCAGAAGATGAAGCTAGAGCCCTCTCTCTCACCAATACAAAAATCAACTGAAAATGGAATAAAGACCTAAATGTAAGACCTGAAACAATAAGGCTACTAGAAGAAAACATGAAATGCTTTATGACATTGGTCTGGGCAAGGATTTTTTTATAATACCCAAAAGCACAGGCAACGAAAGCAAAAATAGACTAATGGGATTAAAAAGCTTCTGCTCAGCAAAGGAAACAATCAACACAATGCAAAGACAACCTATAGAACGGGAGAAAATATTTGCAAACTACGTACCTGACAGGGGCTAGTATCCAGAATATATAAGGAACTCAAGCAACTCAACAGGAAAAAAACTCAAGTAATCCTTTTAATAAATAGGCAAAAAACCTAAATAAACATTTCCAAAAGAAGACATACAAATGGCCTACAGGTCTATGAAAAAATGCCTACTATCACTAATCATCGGGGAAATGCAAATCAAAACTATAATGACATATTGCCTTATACCTATTAAAACAGCTATTATCAAAAAGAAAAAAATAAATGCTGGCACAAACGTGGAAAAAGTGTGACTCTTACATACGGTTAGTGGAAATGTAAATTATCGTAACCATTAACTGTACGGAGGTTCCTCAAAAAATTAGAAATAGAACTCCCATATGATCCTGCAATCCCACTGCTGGGCGTATGTCCAAAGGAAATGAAATCAGTATTTCAAAGAGCTATCTGCACTCCCAAGTTCACTGCAGCCAAGATATGGAATTAACCTAAGTGCCCATCAACAGGTGACTGGATAAAGAAAATGCAGTATGTATATACACGATGGAATACTATTCAGCCATAAAAAAGAATGAAATCCTACCATTTGAGGCAACATGGATGAACCTAGAGGACATTATGGTAAGTGACATGTGCCAGGCACAGAAACAGAAATGCCACATGATCTCACTCATGTAAGGAATCAAAAACAGCTGATCTCACGGAAGAGGCCAGTAGAATAGTGGCTCTCAGAGGCCTGGGAGGGGAGGGGGCACAGTGAGAGGTTGGGCAACAGATACGAAGTTACAGACAGACAGGAGGAGTAAGTCCTGGTGTTCTACTGCACAGGAGGGTGCCTGTGGTTAACAATACTGTATGGAATACGTCTAAATTGCCAGAAGAAAGGATTCTGAATGTGCTCACCACAGGGAAATGATTCATGTATACGGTGATGGATATGCTAAATGTCTTGATTTGATTTTTACACAACATATACATGCATCAAAACATCACACTGTACCCCGTAAGTATGTACAAAAATTATGAGTCAATAAAAACAAAACCAAAAAAAGAGTAAAAAAAAAAAAAGGCAATAGCAACAGGCAAGCCTGGGCGCATGCACCACCCGCACTGCACACGCAGTCAAATCTGCAAACGCCTCTTCCACTCCAGGCTCCAGAACCCGCCACCCAGTCCAGCTCTCCCAAGCACACAATTAGGAATCTCGCCCCTGCTGTAACTCAGCAAGGACTCTTTCACATCCCTTAGCATCGGTCACTCCGTCCCCACTGTCCTCCGTCTCCCCAGTTCCTTCCTGGTAGACAGCTCTGGGCTCGGAGCCCCTCTCCTCTGCCGGCTCTTCCTCACCGCCTTCCCTCCTTCATCCTCCACTCAGGCATGGGATGGTGGACGCAGGCTCCCTCCCCGCCTCCTCCCTCCTGACCACGTGGTTATGTCGGAGCTCTCCTTTGGCCAAGCTGTGTCTCCTCTCACAGCTGCCTCCTCTCCCTGCCCAACATCAAACTCCAGCAAGACCTCACTCGAATGTCACCTCCTGGTCACAAGGTGACTGCCCCTCCCTCGGGGGAGACCCAGTCCCAGAGACTCTCAGGACAGGACTCTTTCTCCTACAAAGTGCTCCTGAGCAGCCCTCACCACAATAGCACTGCGAAAAACAAGTCCGGTGTTCCTGGGACACGGGCAACCCAGATCTCCGGAAGTCACCCAACTCAGACTGGCCAAGAACTCCAGCCTACCCTTCCTTCCTTTCCGTCCAGCTGGTAGGTGGCCGGTGGCAGGTCCTCTGTGGACAAGTCCATCTTAGCTGACCTTTGCCTCTTCAGCACTAGAAGGCACAATCCCACGTCAACACTAACGAGACCTAAAGTGTGAGAGTCCCTTTTGGTTGTGGCTGCCCTAAAACCAAGAACCAAATTCGGTGCCACGTGATATGAACTCTCGCTTCAGCAGGCTGGACTGCTTACGGATTCCAGTACTTCGCCTCAGAATGCCTGTCAATGTTTCCATCACTACGCTATTTCTCAAGTAAGTTCCAACGTACATGCCAAATAAGTCCCTTTGGAAGTAGGCAGCGTATGAACTGCAGGTAGAACGTACACTGCTTAGCAGAATTCAGCAACAGTCTGTGTCTCTTTGTGTTCACGACTCTGTTGGATCATCCTTCTGGAGCCCAGTGGTGGGTATGCCCAGCAGTGTAGACATCCAACAGGGCGGTTTCTGCGGACCACAGCCATCAACAGCAGTCCGCCCCCAACACCTTTGCAGCAGCTCTTACCTGATATTTTGACCGGACTTTGGAAGCTGGGTTGTATTTTATGTACATTATCATTTTTTAACACCTGATCCAGAGGCGATCTTTCAAAGAAGGTGAGCACAACTTCTGACCTAGAATACTGGGAAGAAATACAGTCATTACTAAAAACGAATAGCTCCCACCACCGGTCTGTTTGCCTAGAAGAGGGCAGGGCTCCTCCGCAGCTTAAAATTTTCTAATGCTTTTCTAATCCCTTAGAACAAGATCTAAATTCCTTATCATGATCCAGTGCCCTCCCCCTCACCAAGTCTCTAGTGTGAATTACTGCCATCCCCTCCTTCCTTCCCTCGTTCTACTCCATGGAAAGAGCGGCACCCTTCCCCCATGGCGACCCCCGGCGCTGACGCCCAGGGGCTGTGCAGACGCTGTGGTGCCCACCGCACCGCACCGGCGAGGCCGCAGTCGCCACGCACTGCTCACGCTCTCAGGAGGCTACAGCGTGAGGCCTCAGGGACGGGGTGGCTCGTGGAAACAACGGCCCTGCGAGATGGAGCGAGCAGGCCAGCTATTTGGGGGCGTGGACGCCCTTTGAACCCGAGAGACGCCAGCCCCGCCCCCCGCCCGCTGCCCTGTACCTTGCAGGGCAGGCCTATGACGGTCTTCAGCAGCTTCTCGACCTCGTTAAGCCTGGTCTCTATGTCCTGGGCATCCTTTATGGCGACCAGTCCTGGAATTGAGACAGAAATGCCAAAATCAAAAACGCAGGCCAGGAAATGTGCTCCCAATTAAACACACAACCACAGGCGCCCACGACCCCCGGTGTGCTCCCCCGTACGGAGATGTCTGGGGACGCCCCCTCAGGCTCACGGACATACGGCCCTATTCCAGAAGTCCTCTTCTGAACCCCATTTGAAGTTTCAGCTAGCCAGTGATTGACATCTGTGCTGGAGTCGACGCTGTCGCTCTGAAAAGCGGACGGTAGGCTGAGGGGCAGGGAGGTGTAAGACTCCGAGGGGTACAGTCTAGGCCACTTAGCCCGGGACCACTCAGCCCCTGCCAGCGTGGCGGCTGCAGCAAGGGGAGGCTGGTCCGGGATCGACCCCGCAATGACATGGGGAAGGACTCGCTCTGCTGGCCACAGCTGCCCAGACCACAAGGCCCATGTAAAGGGAGCCCCTATTTAGACAAGTTTAAATGCCATGTTTGGAAGGAAAAACGTCAGATCCTTGCCTAGAGAAAACCAAAGTGGGCATGACTCTCGGCACTTTCCAGGAACCTGAGCATCTGAGCTTGTGACAGTCCCAGGATCCCTGAGTGGCTGTTGGGCCGTGCAATATTTTATTTTTTAAATGCTATAGCTCAAGGCGTGGGGATTCGGAGTGCTTTTCTGTCTCCTCCTGAGCAGTGCATAACTTAACCGTTCCCGCTACAGTTCCTCTCCCTCAGCTTCCCAGGGATGGGGGGAGTTAGATTCCCAAGGACACTGGCCTCTCCCCTATACTTCACATGACCTAGGATGTCATCATGCCTGTGAGCTACAACCAAACCTCAGTACTATTATCAGTCATGGAACTGAATTTTTTCAGAAATTCTGGTTTAGTTTTGTTTGACAGTGGAAAGGGGTGTTCAGTTTTCGGGCAATTCATTGACCAGGTCTACAAAAGAAATAAAAATAATTTCCTAAACTGATTGAAATTAAGAAGCCACAGAGCATACGGCCCACGGAAGCTCCACAAGGGGCTCCCGGACATAGGGCAGAGGTGTTTCTGAAAGCCTGGGCTATAGCGGGGCGTCCTTTACAGTGGGTGTCTGTCTGCAGGAGTCGAGGTGAAACCCTCCTCTCCAATTCCTCAAGCACGTGCTGGGCGCCGCCTTCACCTGGCCCACCTGGCGCCCAGGTGTCCCTGTTTGTCAGCAGGGCTGACTGGTCCAGCCCACTGCACCCTCCTCAGTCACACGGGGCCCAAGCAACCAGCCACCCAGGCAGCAAGAGTCCGAGAGGTGGCAGGGTGGGCTGCGACTTGCCCGCTGGAAACCCCCAGGCCTCCGTCCTTGGGGCTCGTGCACACGCCCAAGCTGGATGCCCCGGCCTTCACCAGGCCGCCTTCTGCCCCTATGCCCCAGCCCGGCCCCACCACGCTGCACGCCCGGGGAAGGAGGAGCAGGAAGAAAAACAGAATGAAAATGCTGCAGTGTCAGATTCTGTGGATGCCTTGTCCCCAAGCCCTGAATTCCCTGCATTTCAAATATGTATATACTGCAATTTATATACGTGTCTCTCTCTTTATATATGCATGCGCCACTCCTTGTACCAAAATGCTTTGATCCTGTGCTTGCTACAGAGAAGTCTACAGAGGAAAAGAGAGCCAATTCAAAAGTCTCAGAAAGTTGTTTCTAAAGCAAAGACAATTACATAACTCATCCCCACAAAGTGCTTCTTTATTCTAAAACAAGCAAAACTACTGTTATATTTCGACTTTTATTACAGCTAGAATACCAGTTTCAAATTGATCAAATTTATGACACTGTTGTACTGTCATGTTCTGTAGGTACAACTTACAGGAAGATAAGTCAACACACACAGCATATTTATACCCATTTCATAGCATGTAAGGCATAATTTAACAACTTACAAATATAGAGGTTTATAATTCTTTTATCTTTGCTTTGAAGACATATCTTTGGCTACATCTTTGATTTTAATTAATGTTCCACTCTTGGTCGGGTTTATAACCTCTGAGGGTAACATTTATCAAGATAAATACATTCTGCTGTATCTTCTTTCAGTTTGGCCAAATTTAGCAAATAAAATCCAGCATGAATAGTTAAATATGAACTTCAGATAAACAATGAACAATGCAATCGTAGAGACAGACTTATACTAAAAACTTATTTGCTGTTTATTTGAAATTCAGACTTAACTGCATGTCCTATATTTTATTTATCTGGCAACACTATCTTCTTTGTGACCCATTTTCCAGATCGAAGCAGAGAAAGACAGGCAAGAGTACCTGGTCAGGCCTCTGGAAACAGTGTGAGTATTCTAGCTGGGCGCACAGACCCTCCCGGATCTGACCCGGCCCACCTTTCCAGCTCTGTGCCTTGTGAAACACACCCTCGTGCCAGCCCCACTGGCCAACATGACCCCCACACAGTCGCACAGCACTGCCCACCTCTGGGCTTGCGTGTAGAAAAGCCCACCCAGGCGAAGGCCACCTGCTCTTCGACAGTGGGGCCTGGTCCTACCTCTGGGCCCCCAGAGAACCCATCCTGACCTCTGTAGCCTTCGCCATTCTGCACAATAACTGTGCAGTCACCTACAGGTCTCCCCAGGTCCCCCGTGGGAACCTGAGGCTAGAAGGCACCTTGGGCTCATCTCCTATCACCAGCAACCAGCACGGTGCCTGCCACACACAAGGCTGTCTACGGAACAAGCTAGCGTCAGAGAAGACAGAAGTTGAAGTTGACAAGCATCAGTCACCTTCCTGGGTGTGTGCTCTAGCTTGCCCTGGGCTAGCAGCCTCAGCCTGACCCCAGGGTGGGTTCCAGGCCTCGCAGGAGAGGGCTGCCTGCGGGCCAAGTGGCACCAAGACTACTGAGCCCTTCTGGTTTGATTTCATTTACGGAAATGTGCAGAACCACATTGCTCGCTTTCTCCTGTTTTTATGTTTCTAAATGGAAGCCAAATAGTGCTCCTTGGAAATGTAAATGTGCTTAAAAACTAAACAAAAGGAGGCTAAGAGAACTTGAATAGGGAAAGAGATGATGCTGGAATCCCTCCCTGCAAACACAGAAATGACAGCTCATTATTTTTTAAGCTCTGGACTTTTAGTTAGGGGCATGTTTATCATTTAACTTCCCATCCTGGGCCAGGTGCGGTGGCTCACGCCTGTAATCCCAGCACTTCGGGAAGTTGCAGCAGGAGGCTTGCTTGAGCCCGGGAGTTCGAGACCAGCCTGGGAAACATGGCAAGACCCCATCTCTACAAAAAATTTAAAAATTAGCCTGGTGCGGTGGTACAGCCTATAGTCCCAGCTACTCAGGAGGCTGAGGCAGGAGGATCACTCGAACCCAGCAGTCTGAGGTTGCAGTGAGCTGTGATGACACCAGTGCACTCTAGCCTGGGTGACAGAGCCAGACCGTGTCTCAAAAATAAATAAATAATTCCCCATCCTGGCTCCTGGGTGACAATCAGGCTGGCAGTCCGGATCAGCTTTATTAAAGTGCTGTCTCTGAGAACCCCGTCTGCCTGAATGACAAGGTACCCTGGCCCCTTCCCCAGGATGGGCCACAGCTGACCCATGAAGTGGCAGATTCTATTGAATTCACTGAAACCCACCTGATTAACAGCAGCACAGCTGGGCTACTGTTGTTTCGGCTGCAACCACCAGCACTACAGATGGTGATGAGAATGGCATGAACCGGTAGGGTTGGGCCCCCCAGAGTAGCCTTGTTCCAGCAAAGCGCTCCCACTCCAATCAGGGCACGGAGGAGTCACCAGCCAAGGGGCTTCAGGCAGCCTGGCCTTCTTAAAACACCGAAGTTCAATTTCCCTTCTCTCCAGGGTCCTGAGGGTCATTCTCCTTCAATTGTTTTAAAAATGTTTTCCACCAAACTGGTGGGTATATTTAATGTGGAAGGAAAACACTTAAAAAGAAAAACTACACTCTGGAGCCACAGTGTAGAAATGAAATAAATCTTCATTGTGAAATTTCTAATTATTTCACACTGAGAAATTGGGGTTTCTCAATTTCACAGCTGGTGGAAACTTCAAACACCTGCTGCCAATGCCCAAAATGATAAATTCTCAAAGTGACACAGCACTGAAACGTGACGTTCTGAGCAGAGCCCTCACTTGAGACACTGCTTTGCTTTTCAGGGACAGACAACAAGAGCTATTAGTCCAGGACGTCCTGCTACCTCCAAAACAAACTGTATGCATTCGAGTTCCTTTCTATCCTACCTGTTGTAGTTCTCCTTTGCGACTCAAGTGCTTTGGCTGTTAATGGCTGGCATAGCTTGTCCAAATATCACCTGTTTACCATTAGCAACAATTTTAAACCTCATTTAAAAAAATGCGCTTAAATAATTTAGGATCATCTAAAGCTCTTGGTTTTTACATTCCAAATATTGTTGATGGCATAATTCTGTGGGGTTCTTGTCTAGCTCAGATTTACTATCTGAGGTTGTAAGGATAAATACTGCAGGCGTGTGGTACCGCTGTGAATTCTCTGGGATGAACATTAAAAGGAAATCAAAGCCTCTTGAGCAGGAGGCTGTCGTTCCCAGACAGGCCAGCAGGGGGCGGGAGCGCTCTGTGGAAGCCGCAGGATTTGATTCACCAGAACCCACATTTGAGAGAATTAACTCAGAAGAATTCACAGCCCTCAGAAACTATTCTAATTTCTGATAAGGTACAATCACTACTATAACCTCAACTTAAAAAATTCCACTGTACACAATTTGTGACACGAGAGTGTTACCTAGATTTAGCCCAAATGGTTAAGACTTTGAAACTGAAAAGTTGTAACACAAGTGCATGTGAATTCCGGTGGCCAACTGCGCATACACCAGGGGCTCAGCATCGGCCTGGAGCAGCCAGGGGCCCTGCCGTCCCTCCCGAAGGAGTTTGGCCTTGAAAACTGAGAACACCAAATGTTTGTCAGTTTGGGGACTGACTGGTTTCTGCAAACACAAACACCTGATTTATTCTTAGAACCCCAACTGAACACGACATGCTGGTATCAGCACAAAGGTGTGTCGGTGAGAGCACACACAAACAAATGCAGTTTCGTAATCTCAGAAACCTGGTCCAGAGTCCCCCTTTTTGGGAATTGGAGGCTTTGGGCTGAACACTTCTGATAGCTGTCCCAAGCTTCCTCCACAGAGGGCTCTGGTGGCCTGACTCTAACTCAAATGGTTCTTGCTGCTGTCATTCGGGGAATAAAGACCAGATGCTGTCGAGCGCACCGGGGAGGAAGCACAGTAAGGAACGTCCATTACCCAAGGAACAGGCCTCTCTCAGGAGAAGAGAGGCAGCTGTACAACTCCCACACAGCAGACAGCCTTGGGGACATTTTCTACAAAGCGAACTTTCAAACCGAGTCAAGTAATAAATCACATTTAAATTGTTTCCTTTCCATTTAACAAACGTGCCCGTCCCCAGGCTGTACGCAGATGCGGCTGCTGGGCTGAGGGTGGAAGGTGCAGTCACTGCGCGCTGCCTGACAAACACACACTCTTTCAAGGTTGAGTGGAATACATGTCTTGGAAACAAAATATTTTCTATTTCTCAGGGAAACTTTCAATACTTACTTCCTAAGTACCTGTTTTCTAAATAGAAAGACTGAAGAAGAAAGTAAGAAATGATAAGCCCATTATTCTTCGCATAATTAAGCAACCCGACACTACTCTGAGACTTGCATGTTTCCAACTGTGGGTGTCGCACGGTAAAGCTGCAGGACGACAGCGAGAGTGCGGGCTGCGCTGATGTCAGCTCAGAACACCTCTCTGCCCACACCCCACCCGGCCACACAAGGGCTCCAGCGGGAGGTTCGGCCCCTGCTGGGTCAGTGCCCCTCACAAGGTGACACCCACCGCGGTTGCAAGGGTCGGGAAGGGATCCACAGTCCTTCCTCCTCTACATCCTTCCAAGAGTGAACAGCAGCCGAAAATGCAGGAGGAAGAGACGGAGGAGGGAGAAAGAGAATGCTCTGCGGACCAGGAAGGGGCTGAGGGAAGCCGTCTTCCACGCTCTGCCGCTGCTTCGTGCGCCTGGCAGGTGCCATTTTCCAGAGTGGGGAAGAAGAGTTCGACTTCAACTTACTGATCTTTGCTCTGTGCTTCCCCTAAGGCTTCCCTCTCTAGGCCCCTTCATTATCTCCCCACTAAACACCAAATCCCCTTCCTACTTCACACTCAACATTCTGCGACGGCCGTTCGCTTAGCCAGTCTGTCTAAAAGCACCAAAGGAACCAGGGTGCCAGCCCGCGGCTCTCAGCAGGGAGTAAGCACTTCTTCATTCACTCTGCCCCAGGCCCCTTGGAAGTCCTCCTCTGTGCGAGCCCGTGTCAGGGGACACCGGGGCAGGCCCCCGGCCTCCCAGTGCCTTCATGCTAGCTGGGAGGGCTGGCGGGAGGCAAACACTGACCACAAAGTGTCACCTGCCAGGCAAAGTCTAGGGACTAGGAAGACACACAGCCGGGGACCCCGCCCACCCCAGGGCAGGAGGGGGCCCAAAGGGTGGGCAGAAATAAGGGGGAGAGAGGGGAAGGGATGGGGCGTGTGGAGGCCCCAAGGAGGCCCTGACGGCAGGCGAGGGCGGGGTGGAGAGAGCCAAGACCAGACAGAAAGACAGTGAGGGCCTAGGGTTTGCCCACGAGGGGCAAGGGAGCCATGGCT
>RJWJ010013308.1:0-40173 GCA_004363605.1 Indri indri
AGTCAGCTTTGACACATGTTCTGACATGTCTCTTTTTCACTAGTTCTCAAACCAAGCGCTCTAATATGAACTAGGAATTATTGCCTCTCTGATTCAGATCAGAATAAAACAAAGAGAGTCAGTTTGCTTTCAGGTGGGTTCTGCTATGGTTCATTATAGGCACTTATAGCCTGGAGGAGTCTTTTCCAGTCTGAGCAACCTTTTTGCAAAAAGTAACTTATCTCCAAAGGGGTTATAAAACCAATGGCAGCCAAAATGAAATTACAGAGAAAGGATCTGCCATTTTCCCCTCCAATTCAATAGGACACATTTAGCCTGTTGAAAGCCACTTATTTTTATAGGTGCAACAAATTCTTGGACCAGGGCCACACCCTCTATAACTCTGTGTGAATCTGGGGATCAGGACGTGCTGAATTGCAAGCCAAGAGACAATCTAGTAAACATGAAAAGCCATCAAAGAGCCTCTGCTTCCCCATCCTCCTGCTGGTCCTTTCTGATAGCAGCAGTACCACAACTCTCATTGCAAAACCCATCCACACCCCTCCGGGTCCCATAAAGCTGCACATTCCATTCTCTTACTGCCCTCATCACTTCCTACAATTGCCTGGTCCTTGAGGCAGCAGTGGAAGAAGACCTAGCGTTTCAGTAAGAATTTGAGGAAGATGCAAGGCTAGGACACAAGCTGCGCCTCCCATTTGCTGGATACATGAGTTCTTGCTTTTAATTACTAAGCCCCAAACCCATGGTGAGAAAGACAAGCCAGGGCTACCTTCCCACTCACATAAACACAAAGCAAACACTAACACACATTATCTTTTAGTCCTCTGTTCAATTTCACATAACAGTTTTTAAAAATGCCCAAATATTCATATAATAAGGACATACATTTTTCCCTCATTGAATTGTCTGTGTATGGACTTGGTTACTAAATTTTAAAAAGGCTCATTTTTGTTTTAATTGTACTGCAGTTCGCAAACCTCTCTAAAAGACACACATGCAATATCTGGATAGTTGTAAAAACTGCACCCGCCTCACCAAGGACTGCAGAAAATCACTGAAAGCTGTTGGCCTTCTCACCCCTGGGACCTTCACCTCACACTGCCTGGGGTTAGTCCAGGACACTGTGTCCGCCCTGTCTCCAGTGGCCCTAGGTCCGATCTTGCACCTGGCCAGGCCAGCTGGCTCCATGGGAGCCTCTGATGAGCAAAGGGGGTCTATCCCATTCAAACTCAGAGCACTTGGGTAGAACGGACATTCACCGGAAATGTGGAGTAAGCCAGTTGGTTCATTCTGTCAGTATCCATGTGAGGAAGATAGAAAAATGGCAAGGAGACACGTGAAAGCCCCACTGGCTCTTTCAGACATGCCTGATGTGGTTACAGGATGTAGTAAGTGGCTCAGTGGGGAAATGTCAGGCACCACAGGAGTCACCAAGGCTCCCCTTTGCTTTGACACCTAGGGGAAAGGAAAGGAGAGACCCAGGTGAAGTTTCATAATGCGATCTTGGAATTTTTCCTCTGAAGTTGCTTCAGGATAAGGATTAGAATGCATAAATTGCCAGGATGACTTTTTTTAACACTGGTTGCCCAATATGCTGTTCTTAATCGTGTTGATCTGTTCACTCTGTATGCCGCAGCAGCACACCTTGCTCAGAGTGGATCCTCGGAAAATATGAGATCCCAGTTGAGCATTAACATTCCTTCTCCTGCGTGGCCTTGAATAGCCCCATCCTCCAGCAGCAAAGGTCTGAGTAAAGGTGTAGCAGTGAAAATGAGTCCCCTTACAGAAGAAGTGACCGACAAAGACACATTTAAATCACCATTAGCAGATACAATTACATCTCAGATCAAAAAGCTGCAGCAGAACACGCTCAGCTCTGACTCCTCCACTGAGCGGCTGTGTGATTTGAGCACATCACTGAATCCCTCTGGGCCTTGCTACCCTCATCTTAAATGGGGGCAGTACCGGATGAGTTCTCAGGTTCCTCCCGAACAAGTCCACTCCCACTCCCCACTACCCCTGTGGCTCTGTAGCTGGGTTTACCCTGGAGTCCAATTTGATTGGCCCTAGGGTCCCATTCCAGGAGGCCAGTGCTTCCACATTAGTAACTGGATTTACAAGGAGAAAGAAAGGTGATATTTTGAATAGCCCTGGCATAAACAAGGGTCCGTGTTAAACAAGTATTGCTCTTCACATATTAATACTGATAAGTAGCCAAAACCCTTAATGAAAAAGAGGATTTAAAACAAAACGAAAACACACAATAAGTTTCTTTCTCTTTAAAGGAAAGTTGCCAAGGATGCAGAAGGAAATGAAGATGATCAAAGATGAGGATGTGCATTTCAACCTGGGTGTGAAGAGGACCGCCTCCTTTCCCCACTGCCTGCAGCCAGGGGCTTCCCGAGGGAAAGCGCCCCCAAGACATCCCTTCCCAGAAGCTCTCCGGGGACCCTTTTCCCAGTTCCGGTATGAACCTCCTCCAGGAGATCTAGACGGGTTCCCTGGGGTCTTCGAAGGAGGTGGGTCTCGGAAACGGAAGAGCATGCCCACGAAGATGCCCTACAGCCACCCTGCAGAAGAAGCCACTGTCGCCCTCCACGCTGAGGAGAGTAAAAACCACGGCCTTCCCAACCTGCCTTTGCTGTTCCCGCAGCCCCCGCGCCCCAAGTATGACTCTCAGATGATCGACCTGTGCAACGTGGGCTTCCAGTTCTACCGCAGCCTGGAGCACCTGGGGGGCAGGCCCGTCAAGCAGGAGCCCATTAAGCCCAGCGCCGTGTGGCCGCAGCCGACACCCCCGCCGTTCGTGCCCACGCCCTTCCCCTGCTACCCCAAAGTCCACCCGGGCCTCGTGTTCCCCTTGTTCGTGCCCTCGGCCTCGCCCTTCCCCTTCAGCCGGCACACCTTCCTGCCCAAGCAGCCCCCGGAGCCTCTGCTGCCCCGCAAAGCCGAGCCCCGGGAGAGCGAGGAGACCAAGCAGAAGGTGGAGAGGGTGGACGTGAACGTCCAGATCGACGACAGCTACTACGTGGACGTGGGCGGCGCGCAGAAGCGCTGGCAGTGCCCCACCTGCGAGAAGTCCTACACCTCCAAGTACAACCTGGTGACGCACATCCTGGGCCACAGCGGCATCAAGCCGCACGCGTGCACCCGCTGCGGGAAGCTCTTCAAGCAGCTCAGCCACCTGCACACCCACATGCTGACCCACCAGGGCACGCGGCCCCACAAATGCCAGGTGTGCCACAAGGCCTTCACCCAGACCAGCCACCTGAAGCGCCACATGATGCAGCACAGCGAGGTGAAGCCGCACAACTGCCGCGTGTGCGGCCGGGGCTTCGCCTACCCCAGCGAGCTCAAGGCCCACGAGGCCAAGCACGCCAGCGGGCGGGAGAACATCTGCGTGGAGTGCGGCCTCGACTTCCCCACCCTGGCCCAGCTGAAGAGGCACCTCACCACGCACCGCGGCCCCATCCAGTACAACTGCTCTGAGTGCGACAAGTCCTTCCAGTACCCGAGCCAGCTGCAGAACCACATGATGAAGCACAAGGACATCCGGCCCTACATCTGCTCCGAGTGCGGCATGGAGTTCGTGCAGCCCCACCACCTCAAGCAGCACTCCCTCACCCACAAGGTACGGCGGGGCCGCCGGGGACGCCCGCGCTGCTCCCCACCGCTGACCCTGGGGAGCTCTGCCCTGGACGTGCGGCTTCCCTTACCCCAGCCCTGAGGTCCTTCCTTACCTTTAAATAAGGGAGAACGATGAGACTAGAGACCATACATCAAACCCTTTCCCCAACCAGCCTTCCAGAGTCTAAGGCAGCCTAGAGATAAATAATGCAGACATTTGCAGAGGAGGGTGAGGAAGGATGAAGGAAACAGCTGCTTGTTGTGCTGTTGCTTCCCAGCCCCCGGGAATCCTTGCAGTTCAGTTTCTAGAAACTTCATCCAGGGCACTAGCACGGATCACCTCTGTGTTGGGGATGTACCAGTGAGAGCCTTCTTTTAGAGAATTCTCTTGGTGTTTTGCTGTCTAAGCAGTGGCTACCTTTGGTTCATTTTCTCCCTCAGCTCTGAGACCTGCTTCATGGGCAGGGTCTCTGAGGGGAGCAGAGCTTGGCCAAGTCCGGCAGGGCCTGTGCTGCCCTGGGCTGAGCGCCTTCTTGCTTGGGTTCAGTGTCTTGTGGTTTGTATCGTAGGAGGCAGGAGAAAGCATTCTTCTCTGGTTTTGGTTTGGTTTTATCTTCCCTGCACTCAGGTCTTCTAGGAGAAATACAGGCCCAAGAGTCTTGAGTTTAACCTAGTTTGCAACCAAAAGCCCTGGAGTCATTCAGGTTGAATTAAAACAAGGCCCTAGTGGTATCCCTGAAATCTTACCCCAGCTAAGCTGACTTGGGTCTGCTTTGAGCTTCCAGGACAGGAGTCTTGCCCCACTAACCCCTACCCTCACACCCTTGACTTTAAGTGATTTGCTTTGCAGGAGAGAATTTTAGCAAGCCAGAGTTTCTAAAACATTCTTTAATTCTGAAAGGTGAGCGGAGGACTTTGCCCAACCAAGATAATGTTTCTGCTGTGCTATAATGAGTTTCATTCATTAGGTTAGGACAAAACACTGGGCATTTTTCTGGGTCTGCAGCAGAGATGAAGTGTGTGGCCTGCCCTACAAAAGGCACCTGTAGATACCATTTAGAGGGGCGGTGCCTGTCACATGCAGGAACCATCAACAAAGAACCTAGACTGAGATTCAGCCACAAAAGGGGACCATTCACTTATTCCAGGGGCTCCTGCCTATGTGGAAAAGGAATCAAAGGTGTCTTTTAGAACATGTAAGATTCCATGAGATAGTAGAAAATGAAGTCAAAATGGGAGAAACAACTTGTCTAAAATAAGTTTCATTCAAATTAGGAAAATTCATTAGTAAAAATACATTTTAACTAGAGGTGTCAGCCTGAGAGGTAGTATTTATTGAAAACTTGCTGTATGGCAGGTGTTTTATTTTTCGTTTAATCCTCATTTGCTTCTCAAAAATTCTAAGAGCTATTCCTGATTTGCAGATAAGGACACCAGGGCATGGTGAGGTCACTCAGAGGTCTCTGACACCAGCACCTGAGTCTTGAACACTCTACAGTCAAGACGTCCCTTCTTCCACCCCCACAGGCTCCCTCTCTGCGATTTCACTGATCCTATCAGAGAAACAACAGCTTCCTTTGTTGCCCCAAAGTTGTGTCAAGGCCCTGTTCACCTGCATTCTAGGCCAGCCCACATGTGAATCCTACTTTGGATGCAAAGTCTCTTTAACGAATTCCAAAAACAGTGATCAGTAGAGATTTCTCCTTGGTTTTCAGGACACCTGGATCATGGCCAAGCCCAAAGAAAATCTTGACAGAAGAAATTTTGAAACCCATTAAGAAAATATATTTCATTAATTTTATAATTTTAAACTCACTGTTTGAATATGCACTGCATTTTAGAAATTCATCTTCTTAGGGGGGGCATTAAATTTAATTTTTGAAGGAGGTCGATTTATAAATCTCTTTCTTAGTATAAATCCACACTTACCTGCAATCATCTAGACTACCGAGTGTTTGACCTGGAAGGAACCCCAAAGTTGTCATGAGCCACCACTTCCATCTTGAGATGAAAAGCCTTCACCGGGAAAGGCTGTGGAACTGATCTAAAGCTTCACAGCCAGTAAATGGCGGGGCAGAGACCTGAATCCACCCTTTAGTGCCCTGGGCTCACCAGAACTGAGGAATAGAACTTTTTTACCATGCCCCAAATTAAAGAAATGGAAATACAGGAAGAGAGAGTCAGAGCTGAGCTTGGAATCCTTCCCTCCTTAGCCACTATGGATATCAGGCAATATAGGGTTTTGTAAGGTACGGTTGTTAACAAAGTAACTTGTCCTAATCCTGGAATAACCTTCATTTTAGTGTCCTGGTTCTCTAAGTTTCTCTTCCTCAAAGTCATTCTGGGTCAAGATGTCTTACAAAGACCTTTTCAGGAAAGTGGTGGTTAATCAGGGTTAGCGAGGGCTCTATTCGAGCCGAGTCCCTGGAAGTGCTCTCAATGGAGGGCATTGATGCTAAAGTATCGAACACTCCTCCCGACACAGTAAGGAAGCTGAAAAACCTCCCGTCCTGTTTTCTAGTTCAGACAGCTATCTCCTGCCAAATTTCTCTGTAGAAAGTGGCTGGCTTAGCGGAGGCTCTATAACCATGTCACACACAGGTCAGTATGGCCTATGGGAACCCAGGGGACCAACTCAAGAGGGTGATTATCAAGTTATAATTTACTGAAGTGTGGATATATATGCTTTGTTCTTCTGGGATTTTCAAGTCCGCTGATGAGAACTCAAGAGGGCATTGGTTTTCAGGAGGGAAATGATAATAATCAGTTTAGAAGATTTTACTTTTTTCATTATCATGAAAGCTGGATTATAGACTCATTTTGTGTATCATTCTGCAGTGCACTTACCAAAATCCTATTAATCCCCAAGAACTATTACTGTAGAATTAACCCCAGCAGCAGCAGGAACAGCAAAAGCAATAGCTTTCTTTTGCTCTAGTGGTCTGGCTAGTTTATGGTTTGCAAATGAAAAAACAGAAAAGATTGTATAATCCATAGTTTTCAAGAAAATAGTAATTTAACAAGGCCAAAGCTTCACCATTTGAATCTCTACATCTATCACCAAGCCCTTTTTGGATTTAGGTGGATAGAGCAAAACGAAGCCTGTAACCCCAGTGAAAGTGTGTTTCCTGTCAGCCCCCCCTTTTCTGAATCCTGTCTCCCTGCAGGGCGTAAAGGAGCACAAATGCGGGATCTGCGGGCGGGAGTTCACCCTGCTGGCCAACATGAAGCGACACGTGCTGATCCACACCAACATCCGTGCCTACCAGTGTCACCTCTGCTACAAGAGCTTCGTACAGAAACAGACCCTCAAGGCGCACATGATTGTCCACTCGGATGTGAAGCCTTTCAAATGCAAGGTGGGCAGCGGCCTGGGGAGGACCCAGAGGGTTGTGCAAATGGATGATGAGGAAAGGTCCCCAGGGAACCTTCCACTCTACTCATCAGTGGGGCTGCTGAGGCTCAGAGTGGGTCCACAGCCAGCCCCAGCTCCCGTCTGCTGCTCTCTCCCTCTGGCCACCACATCCACGCTCAGGCCAGCCTGGTCCCTGAGTGCTCAGGGGTGGAGGCAGGCAGTAGGGGAAGGCCTGAGAGTGGGAGACCCATTTGGAGGTGAGGTTGTTAAAGGATGCAGGTGATGTGGAGAGCTCTTGCTCTAGAGAGGACAGACAGGGTGTGGTCCTCTTCCCCTTGCAAGTCAGTGAGTAGGACACAGAAAGGAGCTAGAGAAGCTTCCAGCACAGTCCCTTCTCCTTCCCTCTCCTCCCCTCCTTCCCTCCTGACACTTGGACTGAGCCATAGGTATATGGGAGGGCAGGCTGCCCAGAGAGGACAACAGGCATTCCAAAGCTAGCCCCTCGGAGGCCCTCAGAAATGCCTGGGCCGTGGCGTCACTGCAAGCACAGTCATTTGAAGTGTTTGTCGTTTGTGCCTAAGTACCTTGCAGCACAGAGATTGAGAATCTTTGTTAAAGTCTCTGTGTCACACTAACTTGGTTTGGTTGGCTTCTTATTTCATCAGCTGAGGAAATGTGTGAGCTGGAGATGTGCAAAGCCCCAGGCGCCGCCCGGGGCATTACTCAGAAATGCTCGGGCTACTCAGGGCTGTCCCCGCACCCCAACATTGCTTCCCTTCTCCACCTCTGCAATGAGGAGGAATCCTGCTCGCGATTGGGTTTAATTGAAGTAATGTACAGGCGATGTCGCCCGGTCATGAAGAGGGCTGAGGGGGAAGAAGAGGGAAAACACCACATTCAGATGGCGTTAGAGCCCGTCTGCTCGAACTGCAAGTTTGCTTTCTCTCGCACTGTGCATCTGACGGGTCCAAATGCGGCTCTCTGTTGATCCATATTCCTGAAGCCGGGTTCCCTGCCTCCAGGGGCTGTTCCTGCTGTAATCTCTGCGGTGTGTCCCCGCTGAAGGAATCCCCTGTGAAGCTGACTTCTTTCCTGTGTTGGCAACTCCTGGATGGGGTGAGGGGTCAGCGAGCAGAGCTTCCCTAGACCCGCGCGGGCATTGTCTGGAGGGGGGAGAGGGGGGCTTCTCCCTCCAGCCCTTTTCCTGCCACCCACTTCTGTTTCCCCTCCTTTTCTTCAAGTTTCCAGTGGCTTGAAAGTCAATTTATGTCTATCTAAAGGGGGAGTAAGCTGCTGCACGCAGGATGGACTACATAATTTTCAGGGCCTCTGCAAAATGGAAATGCAAGGCCCCTTGTTCCAGCATTATTAGGAATTTCAAGATGATGAAAGTGGAGCATTAAACCAAACTGAAGACCCTCCGAGTGTGGGTGCGTGCTGCATACCCATGCAGCCAGCCCTGGCTGGACTCTACAGAACACCGCTTCTTTCTCTCTTTGGGTACTTCTTTGATTTCTTTCCCACATCATTGAGCCCCCAGAGCACTTCACATTTAGCAGGGCTGTTCCTTCCTGCAAGGGGTTTAATGTCTCCTACAATGGAGGTGCAAGCAGGTCTCTTTTCTATTCTTCATTCCTTGTGTTAAGTTTCTTCTTGAGCTTCAAGCATGAACTGTGTTTTTCATCTCATGGACTGGTGATGGAGTAAAGTTGTTAAAACATGAAGGGACCCATCAGCATAGTTTATAGTCCCCTAAAAATCCACACTTCTCCAGTCCAGCCATCTCCCACCTCCACTTCATCAATTCTGGTCCAGCAGTAAGTGGTACAACCAGGCAGAAAATGTCCTTGAAATGTAGGGATATGTCAAGGGGCAGAGCCAATGCAGGCTGTGTATGATTTGGGGGCACAGAGGCAGTTCTGCTTCTCTACCCTCAGGGGGCCTGGAGGATTTCTTGGCCAGGTAGCATCTGAGGATCTAGAGGGTTCTCTCTAGTACCAGTGCACAGAAGACTGCATGGTGTGATGCAGCCTGGGCCCTAAGATGCAGTGAGCCATGCCAGCTTGATGCTTCAGGTCTCCCTCCATGAACGCCACCCCTCCTCCTGCACCCCAATGGTGGTGCCCCATACATGGCTCAAAGGGTGTCTGGTGGTCAGCTTTACAGTTCAGAAACTCCATTTTGCCTCTTCTTTGAGAGTTGATTAGGCTCCGAATGCCTGCTCCACACCATCAGAACCCATAAGAGAGTAGTGTATAGTAGTTTATAAAGGAGAATGCCAGCTTTGAAACAATGCGCAGTTTATATGTTACAATGGGAGATGGGTCCAGCACAGGAATTGGACTGGTCATTTGCAAAGGTCACTTCTTCCTGGTGCGTAAGCCCTCTCAGGAGAGCCCACTGTAGGTCAGGAGGCTGCCTAGAGAGTGTGATCTGCCATTAGACAAAAAGAATTGGATGTGAAAGGGAATTCTTGCCGAACTTAGGTGGCCCTTCTCTGTTCTCAGACATTTCTGAAACAAGAATGGGTATCAATCACCTCGATCTAGAGTCCTCTGTCTTCTACAAAGTGCCAAAGGCATACTGCCAGGTTCTTCCTCTCCCTGTCTCTGTCTCCCTGCAAATGTCACCCTGCTTGGTGTCCTCTTTGTACCATCATCCTTCTTCATTTCAAAAGACTTTCAGAGCAGGTCCGAGTTCCCAGATTAGGTAACAAGGCTCTTCGTGTTTGTAAACTAGCTCCAGATCCCACTGTAGGGTGGGCCATCTTGAGAGGGTATCCTGTGGACCTTGCTTCCCATCTGTGCCATGCTGGATTCTTGGAAATCTGGCCCTGGGTGGCAGTTGCTGGGGGTGTGGGATTCAGAAGAGGGATGGAGGGCCATGTGCTTGTCGCTACATGGCTCATGGCCACCCGAGATCAATGGTTGGCTGGCTGCTCAATGATGTTGGAGAACAGGCCCAGAAGACTGAACTGAAGCTTTATTGTGGTAACAGGGAAGAGTTATTCACTTCCCACGATTGACATGGCTGGACAGAAGAGGCAGGCCTCACTCCAGACTCACTCCAAGAGCTAGCTCTACCTCCTTTACCCAAAAACTCACATCAAGCAAGATTCTTTTAGTAACAGATTCTAATTTCTTAGGATTCTCACCATTAAAATTTCTTCCTCACATAAATCCCACCTCCTGTTGCAACATGAACTGGTTCTTTCCAGCCCTGTGCTCAGTGGAAACAGCTGTCTCTAGCAAGCAGAAATGTTCTCTCACTGTGGGCTTAGGCATTAACAATAGGATGGAAAATTAGAGGAGCAGAAAGGTTTCCATTCCATGTTTCTTTTTTCTTCCCCCCCCCCCCCTTATAAAACAGTTACTGCCCTTCTGGGCTCTTTTGCTATTGGCTCTACTTCTGGGCTCCTTGTTTTTTGGAGCCAGCTGGAACGTTTCCACAGACCTGTGCCTGTAGACTTAAGCCAGTTTTCAGAAATATGCCTCCCAGATTCTGGATCTGCACTCCTGGGTTGATTTGGGTACTATCCTTGCAGTGGCCACACTCCCTAAACAGCAAAGAACCAGCTGCCGTCTTTGGGAAACCTGTCCAGGAAAAGCAGCAGCCAGCCAGAATTTCCGGGACAAATTCTCTTTTGAGATGGGTGAAGTCGGGAGCTGCCTGAGTTATGAATCACCGGGTCATCTGCAGCCTTGTCCGCAGCAGAGCGCTGGAGGCTGGAGGCCAGCGCTGTTAGAAGAGGGACGAGGTCTCTCTCCAGAGGTCTCCACCTCCCCTGCCCAACTGGCTCCGTCTTGCCCTCGTGCTCTTTGATGCTCTAAGATGGGAGAAATCAGATGGAGGACTTCGGGGGTCCCTAGGCTCGGGGTCAGGGTTTTCAGGCTGGCATTGAGGGGGTTAAGGCAGTGACCAGATAGCAGCCTTTTGGCAGCAAAGCCCTCCTCAGCAGAAGGAAGGATATAGCTGTACGAACTGCCTGCTTAACAATGCCTCACATGTCCCCAGGGGCCCGCCTGCAAATAGATTTCATCTTGCTTTCTCTTGTACTTTTCAAAGCTTCCTGTTTTCTCACGGTCCTTTTGGACAGTTTACAGTCTCTCGCTCCCTCCCTCCCTCTCTCTCTTAGAGGAAAGGAACACCCTTCTCATGAAAAGAGAGAGAGGGAGACGAATGTGAGGGAAGGCAGCTGAGCGGAGGCCGCTCTCCTCAGCGGCAGGCCGTGGCTCTCTGACCTTTTCTCTCAGAACAGGAAAACACAGGCTTCCTGGTGCATCTCGGTTCTGCAGCTCGCATCAGGCTGCTTGGGGCGAGGTAGTGTGCTTCTTCTGGCTGTGTGGCCTCTGGCCCCAGCCCAGGGGCTGCCCGCTGCCATCACCCTGTCTCCGGCCACAGCCCACCTCTCCGCGGCTGCCGGCTGTCAGCACAGCCCCTGGGGCTGGTGGGAAGTGCCAGAGGGGCCTCCAGGCCCTGGACCAGGGAGGAAAAGGGCACCAGGAGGCCAGGACCAGGAGGCCTGATGCAAATGGGATATCTGCCAGCTGTTCAAAAGGCAAACTGAGGACTGGGAGAGCCAGATAATGGGCTGCCATCTAGGACGAATCTTCTCTCTCCGTCCACGCTTCCCAGGGCTGGGTCGGGCACAGCTGCTTGCATTTCTGTTGTGCCTCAAGTATCCCGGCAGGCATTCACGCAGAGGACTCCTCATTTGGTCCTTCCTTTAATATTCTCCTCATCTACAAAGGTCTTTCCATTTCTGTCATGTAAGAGAATCTACTATGTACACCAACAATGCTAGTAATAGCAACTTTATTTTGCTTTGACTATTTGCCAAGCCCTTTACATGAATTATCTCCTTTGACCTTCCCAACGACATAGCTAAGAAACAATGATTATCATCAACGTTTGACAGAAGAGAAAAGGAGCACGTTCTCTGTCCTTCTGTGTTCTCACCTCATCTCTCTGCTCTGACATCTCACAGCCTAATGATCCATGCAATCATTTTTAAAGGGCGGTTCCAAATATTTGTTTCAGTTTTTTATTCAGTTTTGTGGCCACCTCCCTCTTAGAAAGCGGGTGGCTGGAGAAGCTGAGATTTGATGTCAGAAGCACACTGATGCCGCCCGTGCGCGTGAGCAAGAGTTCAAGCGGGAGGCACGCTGGTTGGGATGACCACCTGCAAGATGGAATCAGTGAACTCACCACTGCGGCGGCTTCCTCCACCACTCCTATTTTAATCTCCACAGACCTTGGCAGGAGATGACTCAGCAAGTCCTGACTTGGGCAAGCCCTTGGCTTCATGTCTGTGGTTGAAGGAGGCCTTGGCTTCCATGGCTGCATTCCTCTTCCCTCCAGCCCAGCTCCCCTCCCCTCCCGCAGTGCAGTGATTCTGTGCGGAGCTCACGTCTCGAACTCCACCCAAGAGCGCCATCATTCATGGACCCCATCCTCTCTGTCTGGCCTCTCTTCACTCACAGTGTCCGAGAGGTATCTCTCTGAGTTCCACAGACATGAAATATCTCTATACGCCATGTGAGGACCATCTTCCAGGAAAGATGCTCCGGATAAGGACCAAAGGGCTTTGTGGAGGGTCAGAGCTGAGAGGAGGGAGCTAGGTGCCTATCACCAAGATTGGAATGGAGCCCAGCTACCTCGGGTCCTGAGTGAGTTGGCTTTATTCTCCTGCTGTTGAAGATTTTACCTTGCAAATTAATCTGTATAGGAGTAGCGGGGGAAGGAAGAGAGCTGCTCTTTAGAACTTTGCATGAGGTAATGATATTTTCCTGGCTCATTTGTTTATTTCCCCAGTCAAATACTTAGATACTTAATGAAGTGCACTGAGTGTGTAGCCCTGAGCTTGATACTGAGGTTGGCTACGTAGAAAGGGAAGGCAGCCCTTGCATCGGAGACTACTTGGGGTGCTGTTTAGAGCCCCAGACACCATTATGATGAATGCACATCTCTGTGTGTGGAGTTGGGGTTAGATGGGACCTTGGGGCAGGTGAATTGCAGAGGCTGCACTGCCCCCAAAGTCTCAGCGTGTGTGGCAGCAACAAGCAGCTGATCATTACCACAGTGGTAATAGTTACCTTGCCTGTGGTGTAGGGTTGACTGAAGTGTCAGAAAATATCTAATGAAGAGACTTTATCCTTATGTCAAAACAGAAACAAAGTGCACTCTCACATTCTTCAAGGTTAGGCTAAAATTCCATCTCCTTTATGAAACCCTTTCAGATCAGCCCAGCTTGTAGTACCTCAGCAACCACAGATAATAGCTGAAAGAGAAGTTCCTCCCATTATGGGAGCCAAGTGCCGAAGGCACCGATCGCTTCCTTTCGATGACCTCTCTTTGGCCTACAGGACCATGAGACCCCATTCATGCCTAGACTAGTGCAGTAGTCTAATCGATCTTTCAGCCTTCAGCTTCTTTCCCTCTACACACCTTGTAACTAGCCACTCACGACTTTTTCTTTCATTAATTTTTCTGTTGCAAGATACCTCACCTCTTTACTCACTCAACAGATCCTTCCTGAGGACCTATCATGTGTCAAGCTGATACTAGGCAGGGAATACAATAAAAAGGCAGGCAGAGCCTTCATGAATGTTTCAGCCTACTGGATGAGAACATATCTGAAACAAATGCTGGTCACACTCAGCAATTGCAACAGCATCGTCACTCCAAATAATCAGGAACCATCCCACAAACCCAGTGAGGTATACTTTTTCCAAAAATGACCCATGAATAGAAATACCTAAAGTAGAATCTCCAAATTCAAAGCTTTTTTTCCTTAGCCTCGATGGAGAAGTGGATAAACTGAGCTAATAAACATCTCTATGAGAACTTTTATACATGTGCAAAACCAAGCCACAGATTGATATATCTTAATAAGTTATCTCTATTGAGACTAAAAGAAAACAAGTATCCATCCCACACATCGCTTCTCTGGAGGAAGTTGGGGTTAGACCAACTCTTTCATCCTTTCCCCCCTTGGGTCATCATTTTCCATGAGTGTGGTGCAAAGGTACTCTGGCTGCTGGGCCTGGAACCCCACCCAGTATGCCAAATTCATTCTTACTAGTAAGGAAGCAAAAAGGGGAAAAGTACTTTAAAATCCCCAAATATGAATCATTCAAAAATACAGAACCATTCGTTATCCATACGTGGATTATCTGTGGCAAATGCATAATCCCAGGCTGGTTTCCTCTTACCACCTGGCATTCTTGGAGGCTAATCTCCCCGAATCGTCATTTGTTAGGTGTACCCACTCTTCCAGGGCCAGCTCAACCCCCACCTCCACAGCCACCTGAAGAAAATGTTGCCTTTGTTAATAAAAATTCAGTCCAGAATCCCCAATGTTGCCCTGAAAATACAGCTCAGTGAGAAAGGAGAACTGGCGTAAGCATCAGAGGATGCTACACCTCGAGTCCTCTCTCTGTGGCATCTCTCACCACATATTGCTGTCCCAGCTACACCGGCCTCTGAAGCTGGGGAGGGAAGGAGAATGCTCCTCCCTAAACACTCTGCTCCAAGCACAAACACAAAATCCTCCCAGCACAGCCTAGGAAGGGCTAGAGTTTCCAAACCCTGCTCTACTAAGGCTTGGGGACAAAAAAAGCACCCCTCTCACCCAAGCAGCTACTTCTGGTTTACATTTTCTGCATCTGCACACATTGCCTTTGAAAAGAAGGTTCTGTTTTTCCAAAAGAAGTTGGAGGATCACTGTTGTAGTCCATCATGTATTTGCACTTTGATGGAAATAGGAATGATGAAAAAGACCAAGTGCGGTGGCTCATGCCTGTAATTCTAGCACTCTGGGAGGCTGAGGCGGGAGGATCACTTAAGGTCAGGAGTTCAAGACCAGCCTGAGTAAGAACAAGACCCCATTTTTACAAAAAATAGAAAAAATTAGCTGGGTTTGGTGGCGTGCACCTGTAGTCCCAGCTACTTGGGAGGCTGAGGCAGGAGGATTGCTTGAGTCCAGGAGTTGGAGGCTAAGGTGAGCTGTAATGATGCCACTGCACTCTAGCTGGGGTGACAGAGTGAGACTCTCTCAAAAAAAAAAAAAAAAAGATGAATAAAACATATTTACTTTTTGTTTACTTGAGATAATACTCTCACTACTTCAAATTTCTACCCAGAGAAAAGACACACTCCTTCCTTAAATGTCTTTTTGTTCCTTTTAACTTTGAAATCCATCCTAATAATTAGCAAATTTAAAAATTGGAAAAGCATTGCCTGATACAGTCTAACAGAAGGGTTATATTGGGGGAGACACAGTATGGTGTGGTGGTTGACCCTGTGGCCCTCTGGTGTCCGATGGCCTGAGTTCATTATCCCAGCCCCAGCACCCACTAGTTGTGTGCCTTGGCCAAGTGATTTAAGCCCTCAGCTTGCCCATCTGTAAAACGGGGGTGGCAATCTGTCTTATAGGAATGGTACGAGAATTAAATAAGATATTCCATGGCAGACTTAGAACAATGCAGTCCATATTATAAATGCTCCATAAATATTAAACACATGATTATACCCTTATTAGTAAAGGCAGCACACTTTTAGTCACTGCTTGTCAGATCGGCATTTCTCCTTTCCCAAAGGTTTCGTTCAAAAGAAGCTTTGCAAACATCGAGATGTTTATCTACAGTTTAAAGATTCCTGTGTTCCAGGAACAAATCTTGTGAACTTATCTTTACCTGCTCCGCCTCTGAGGCTGGGCAGAATCTTGCCCCTTCCTGACTTCCATGGAAACATTTTTTTTTTTTTGGAAACAGTTTAAAATACCAAGGTCCAAACTAAGTAGAAATGGTGTGGGCTGCAGCACTTCTGTCCTTCGTGGGCCTGGATGGGGGTTCCCCCTGGCAGAGTAACCTGTGTTCTCCTCCTCTCTGTCTCCGACAGCTATGTGGGAAGGAATTCAACCGGATGCACAACCTGATGGGCCACATGCACCTGCACTCCGACAGCAAACCCTTCAAGTGCCTCTACTGCCCGAGCAAATTCACCCTGAAGGGGAACCTGACGCGCCACATGAAGGTCAAGCACGGCGTCATGGAGCGGGGCCTTCATTCCCAAGGTAATCGCTCAGCCTGGTAGAAGCCCCGTGCTGCCTATGAAGTCCAGTGGGGAACGAGTGGGAGCTGCGTTTGGCTGTGTGGGGCATTGCTTTGGGAGGGAGCTTCGTCTTATCGAAAGGGGAGCATCATTTTCCAGACCACAGCAGAGTAGCAGGAAGAGATTTATAATCCACTAGAAGAAATATAATGCTGATGTCTGCAGGAAGCAAGTAAAAGTGAATTAGAGTAAATTGGAACATAATAATAGTGATGCCAGCCGGTACCATTTTTGGTTCCTTTGTTCCAGACACTGCCTCAGATGCCTTATCTCCCTTAATCTTCATGGCAACTCCAGGCTGGAGGGACTTCTGCTGTCTGTCTTTTACAGATGGGGGAACTGAGGCTTCAGGAGATTAATTTTGCCAGAGTTGCTCAGCTGAAAAGTGGCAGAGTCAAGATATGAACCCAGACCTTTCTGACTCTACAGCCTTTATTGAATCCACTTCATCACATTGCTGTTAAAGGGCATGTGATTTTTCTTTCCTTTTTAGACAACAGGTCTGCGAGCTCTGCTGTTAGCAGAAGTGTGTTGTAGCAGGCTAGGTCTTCCCTACGCATTGACGCCCAGACGCACCCCAGGATGATTTTCCTGCTCAGGCAGGTAGAGAGCAGGGGCTTACGTCTCCCCAACTGAGTCCCAGCTGAACTATTGAAAGGGTCTCTCCTCCTTTACCTTCTCAGTCCCAGGGCCCTTAGCAGTGAAGAGAGTATGTTCCAGATCTCCTGAATTCAGCAGGGTTGCTCCTTAGTCACTTAACCAGTACTGCAATAAACAGGCAATAAATACACCTCTGTCCAACACAGTGAGCTACACACAGTGGCAGATATGAGGGGAATGAGACCACCTTTCCCTCTAGGAGGTCTGTGGGGGGAGAGAGAAGACAGTTTTACATGTAATTTACAAAATCATACTCACTGCTATGATTGCATGAAAGACACTGTCTCATTCTCATTTCATATAAGAAGAGACACAGGCCTAGAGGTATGACATAAATTGCTCAAGGTCAATGGCAAGTCTGAAGGCAGAACTGGAACTTCAACTCAAGAATTTCTAAAGCAAGCCAGTGCTCACTACCCTAGGCAAAAACATGGGGTGACATGTTTGTGTTTGCTACTTCTCCCACTCCCTTACCAAAGAGGGAGTCAAATGGGCCCACATATTCAGAAATCAGGTACACATATGCACGTACAGCATAAAACAAAATGGTTGTAGTTTTCAGGTTTTCACAGCACTCACTGAGTTTATGGTGACTCCTGGGTCATCACAAAACAAGGGCTGGACTTTATGCAAAGGCCCTGAAAAAATTCTGGTTAAAAAAAAAAAAAAGCAATTTTTTTTCCTGAGAACATTTTTCTCCTGAATTATTCATTGAATCTCTAGTCACCTGGGCCACTTCCCAAGCAAGGCTTGGATTTTTCCAGAAGAGGTGAAGTGTGCTCAGTCTTCAGGACAGGAGACATACAAGCCAATGAGGAGAAAACGCTCCATCTCAAAGCCTGGCCTGGTCGCCGGGATGTACCCCACACTGACACTCAGATCCTAAAAGGCACCAAACGTCTCTGTCATTCTGGAAAAATAAAGAGCATCACGATATGTCAGAAGGTTGCTTTGAAAATTTTTAACAGACTTTCAATAATTTTAATGTTTTCATCTACAAACGGTGTTAGCATTTTTTTCACTCTAGTTTTCGAAATGGCTCAAAAAAATCATTAAAAAGGTCCTCCCTCTCCCCTGACAAGATTAAAGATATAAAGAGCTTTGTTGTCTGACAATACCATAAAGTTGGGCATCAGCGCCCCTACTTTTCCTTTGCACACCCTCACCCCAGAAGCCTGGTCGGGCTGCACCCCAGGGCCCTCCCTTCCTGTTGTTCCTCTTTAGCATCCCTGACTAATCCTCGGGGCCTCACAGATGCGATCAAATGAAACACTACCCTACCAAAAACCCAGCCCTACAGGCCCTCAAACTGAAACAAACACTGAGGCCCCCCAAATCACCGTGCCCAACAGCAGGGACTTTATGGGCTCCCCGGAGGACCTCTGTGTGCCCTCTCTGCCCTGTCGGTGCACAGGGAGCACAGTCATGGGCGGCCTCCGCAGCCCCAGATGGAATCTGTTTTCCTCAAGATGAAAATACCTTTATTATTGCTTTACTTTTTTCTTGTGGAAAAATATATGCTCACTGTAAAAAATAAAATAGAAATACATTAGAAGTTATTACTAAAAGAAAATGTTCATCAATTTTGAGGTTTTGGCATACATCCTTCCAGACATTTTTTGATAGAGATAGCTAGCTAGCTAGATAAACTTGGGTCTGCAATGTAAAAATATATACAAACATAATACGTATATATGGTTTTTACTTAAAATATATAGAGAATAGCTTTTTATGATCATTAGTAGGTTTCTGCATCACCTACACATGGTTCATTGTATGGCTATACCATTATTTATTTAATCGAATCTCTATTGTTAAATAGAAAACTTGTTTTCACAGTTTCACTATAATTAAAAATGTGGTGATAAGCATCCTTACACATACGTTTTGTGCACCTGCCTGCCTATTTTTTACAGTTTAAATTCTCAGTAGCGTAATTGCTAAGTCAGAGCTTATTTTTAAAGCTTTTGGTGCATGTTGCCAAATTCACCTTAAAAGGGTTATACCGATTTAGACAGTGTCTGTGACTAGCCTCCCATGTCCGCACCCTTACTGGGAGTGATCTGTCTTTAAAATGTACAGTCAGGATACGTACGCCAGCCCTGGGTCCGCAACCCCCAGGTCCCACTGCCCTGAATTCTCGCTCTGCTCCGCTCTGCCAGGTTTGGGAAGGGGGCGGATCGCCCTGGCGCAGACGGCCGGTGTCCTGCGCAGTCTGGAGCAGGAGGAACCCTTCGACCTGTCTCAGAAGCGCGGGGCCAAGGGCCCGGTGTTCCAGTCGGACGGGGAGAGCGCCAGGGGCAGCCCCTGCCACGAGGAGGACGACGACGAAGACAACTGCTACGAGGTGGAGCCCTGCAGCCCTGGCCTGGGCCCCCATAGCCAGCAGCGCTGCGCGCCCCAGGATCTGTCCACCAAGCCTGAGCAGGCCCCCAGGGCGCAGGGGGAAGCCTGCAAGGAGGAGGAGGAGGAGGACGTGCCCAGAGAAGAGTGGGAGGAGAGGAGCAAGGGCGACCGTGGGGTGGAGGGTTGCGCCCGCAGGGACGAGAGTCTCAGCCTCAGGGCTCTTCAGAGCACCCCGCGGGGCCCCTCTTTTTCTGATTACTTCTACTTCAAACACAGAGATGGGAGTTTAAAAGAATTGCTGGAGAGGAAAATGGAAAAACAAGCAGTGCTTTTAGGTATCTAAGTGAACAGTTTTAAGATTACATTTGGAAAATGAGAGTTAGGCAGTTCAAATATAGCTTTCTGCATGAACTGTCATTTGCTGGGGGCTGGCGGATAGGGCCAATCTTCACAAATGGCTCAGACTAAATAAGCAGGGACAGTCCTAGGCAATGCAAATGCTTCTCAGGTCATTCACTGGGCCCTTGCTACTGCTAACACACATGCAGGGTCTTCTGCGGTGTGATTTTATGGAGTATAAAGAACTGTGCATAGTCTTCTAGATATCTCATTGTAAGCTAATGCTGAGGTGCTTTACAAATTCTATTTTCCTTTGACTAATATGCAATACATGGTAAATTTCTAGTTGCAAAAAATGGTGCTTGACGAGTTACCTTATTAATAACTATTTAGTTGAATTAGTGAAAGCGATAATATTTTTTCTGATAGATGAAAATATTAGTAGTTGTATATATAAAAATAGCTTTTATTAAATAACCAAAAATACCAGAAATGACCCAGGAGGATGAGCTATTAAAGGGGATGTTTTCAAGTAGTTGCTGCAGTTAGATAAAATTTCAGGAGAAGATGAATAATTTTGACTCCTGGAAAACCAGCCATACTTAGATTCCACCTGGAATACTTAGATTCTTTTGTTCTGCTTCAGCTACCTTCGTGGGGTGAGGCATTTGGAGCGTATTTTCAGATGCCCCAACAGTGCTCAGGGGCCCTGGCTTCCCATGCCACCCCCGTGTCCTGAGCAGAGCTCCCCCTTGGAGACCATGGTCACCAGGCTCTGAAGCCTCATGTTCCATAAGACAGCTGCAAGAAGTATTCTCACCAGTGAGCAGGGCATCACTCCTCAGTGCTGGAGCTAAGGAGGTGATCTCGAGGAATTCTCCCTGAAATCTCAGCTCTGACTTATTGGGAGTGTTGGAATAATCACCAGCTAATCAGTGGTAAGGAAGCCTCTGGGCTGTGTTCTCAGTGCTGACTGTACATTACAATCATCTGGGGAAACCTTTTAAAAAATACCAAGACCAGGGCCTCACCCCCTGAGATTCTGATTTAATTGGTCTGGAGTGGAGCCCCAGGAGTCCTAGTTTCCAGATTGCCCCAGGTGATTCTTACGTGCAGCCAAGGCAGAGAAAGATCAACTGGGCTGAAATAGCACTCACCTGGTCCTGTGGCTTCCAGAACTCCTCCCAGCAACTCCGTAAATATTCCTGTTCCTGGCTTCAGACTTGTTAAGGTAAGAACAGGAGACCACACAATCGTACTGCTGACTTAGGCCTTCTTGCCTGTTCTGTAAGAGCCTCACAAAAGGACACACATGCGCGCGCGCGCACGCACACACACACACACACACACACACACACACACACTGAACAGATACACATGTTTTGCAGTAGAAGATGATGCCTGTGATGTTTATGGTCACCTCATATGTTGAAAAATGCATGGCTGGCCTATGGTGACTGATGATTTCCTCCTAGATGCTGCGCCTTGATTCCAGTGAGCAATGATAACTAAAAGGGTATGTTGGTCCCTACAAGCAGGCCTTACTTAGCAATGACCCTGAGAAGAGCGACACTGACAAGGTGTTGCATATGTGACTGACCGTGAGCAGTGACCCTTTGGTACTGTGTCTGGGTCTGGGTTTATGTAAAAACTGCCTTTTTCTTGGTAGTTTTGACTCCTATCTGTAGAGCTAGGTACTGTTTGTTATTTTGCTTCCTCTTTTCCCACACTTCCAGTACATTTCTTTAGAGACATGTCCCTCTCCAGCTGCTGGGTGCCACCTTTTCTGTGGGCCTAGGTGCTGCCCCGTTGGCCTCATCCTTCACCGTGTCCTTGTCAGTCCCTGAACCGTTTCTCCCATCACCTTGCCTCAAGCTCCTTCCTTCAGCCTCACTGTTACCCGCAAGTGCTACAGCTACCAAGCCCTGAGGTCAGAGCACCTGCAAAAGGGATGGAGAAGAGAAGATGTAGGTTTCTGTGGTTACAAGCATGACTCTGGGCCAAGAGTTCCAATTCCTTAGAAAGGCAAGTTCCCTTCCATTCATGATTCATTTAGCTCATCAGTGCCTCTGCTGAAGGTGCCCTGGAGGCTGTCAGAGGAGTCTGTGAGGCCTCCAGCTCTCAGGGTCCACCTACATATTTATTCATAGAGCAAACCATGTGTTGAGGGGCTGCTGGGTACCGTGCCGACCACGCGTGCTGCGGACTGCCAGCTAGGACCGAGTTTGCCCGGCTGAAATAGGAGCCAGGGAGATCTAGAGTAGCAGGCTCTAGTCCCTTCCAACCAAAACAAATCACGGGAGAATGTTTGAGGAACCAGTTAATGTTGAGATGGAGAGAGTGCGGTCTAGAACGGTGGTTTTCCAACTGTGTTTTGAGGAGCCGGAGGTCGCCCTTAGGCCCCCAAAGGGCTGCTATGGGGTGAGGGGAGAAACACTCAGTGCCCGGTGCTCACTTCTCTCAAAGCGGCTCAAGTTTCATCTGTGCTGACTGTTAGCATTCCAAGTCACATTTTATTTGGAGGGAAGAAAAAAGGTAGGTCTAGGAGAAGTAACAAAAATTTATTATGGAGTGTATTCCAAGGCCTGTTTTTAGTTTTTTACTCTGTGTAGGAGAGACTTAATTAGATCTAACCTGATGGTTAATATGGCACTGACCTTCCGAGAACCAAGGCTAAAACCTTGGTTTTGTATGTCGAGTGACCAACATCCTGGTTTGCCTGGGACAGAACTGATTTAGACCTGTTGTCCGAAAGGTAATTACTAATAATGTCACCTTTATTCTGAAAAGTATCCCAGTTTGGGTGAGAAATGACATAGACACCCTGTGCGTGAGCACAGAGCTGAGGGAGGGGTTGGCCAACCTTGCCTAACGAGGCGAACTGGAAGGGAGCCATTGGCCATCTCAGAAAACTGAGGGATCAAGCCTTCCAAGGTTACCAGCACACCAAGGCCAGGACAGCATGACACTCATCACTCTGTGACACCCTGAAAATAGGTCGCTACCAAATGCTTTCCAGGCTTTCGACCCCTTTGAATCAACCAATGGACCAGCCAAGTGGCATATTTTTCTTTTATCCTTTTTATTCATTCCTATGATTACCACTCTTGTTGCCTTTCAATTCCTCTTTTATTCTTTCTTTTCAAAAATCTGACTCTGTGTTGGCCATGAGACTGAGGCTGACCTTTCACAAACCCATGAGAGTAACTTTTACATTTGTATATGAGTAGTTGCATGAGAAAGCTCAGTGTGCATACTGTATTTATTAAGCCCTGAAGGCATTTAATAAAATATTAACATTGTGTTTTGAATTATGATCTCTGTCTGCTTTTCTGGAACAAAATGTAACAGAGCTAACATTGAAAATCCTTTGCATATTTGGACAACATTACGCCAAATGTTGATTTTGTACAGAACTCTGGCTTGCTATTTAAAAACTAAAACTCCAAGTATACAGCAGCCCAAGTTGTGAATATTGCTTTCTGCTTCAGTGAAAAAGCAGTTTACCTGAAAATAGCATGTAACCTATATTTTGTTAATTTAAGCAAATAAAGACACATTGAAAAGCTGAGTTAATTATTTTCAAATATGTGAAATTTTGCAAGGAAGCTGCTGTTGTCAACATCTCACTCTACCATGATACCCTCTGCCAGGGTGGTTCCTAGTGGTTGGCTCCTCAGCCCCAGGGATACAAGTGTGTTGGATTCTCCGTCCCTTGGTGCTTCAGTCCATTTGCAGGCAGGTGACATCTTCCTCATCCTGTTCCTCTTTTCTATTTAGAAAAATTTGTTCTGGAAGGGTGTCATGGGCCAGTGGGAGGTGAGAGGCAGGATGATCTCATTAACATTCTTTGTGAAATAAAGTCCAACCAAGAGGCAATAGACTTCTGAGCAAGAGCACAAATTCCGGTCCAAGCCTACATGAGTTGAGAGCCCAGCTCTCCCACGTCCAATCTTTGGGACCTGAGACCACTTTATGAACCTCTTTGTGCCTCATTTCCTTATCTGTAAAATGGGACAAGGAACTGCACCTTCCTCACTGGGTTGTTGGGTGGGTTAAATGACCTAATATATGCAAAACACTTGGAATATGCCTGGCTCACAGTTTATGCTATGTAAGAATAAGGCATTATTATTATCAGCAACGTAACCAGAAAACTGAGCACTCAGTTTTTCCTCCTTAACAAAAAACTGATGAGGCTGTGTCAGCATGGGAGATTGTCCATTTCTGAGGAGCTTCCCTTTAAGACAACAGTCAAATTGCAGCACGTGTTGAACACTGTTACATGCCAAGCACTGTGCCAGGCGATTTACACACTCTATCCTTTTTCAGCCTCACACAACCCTGGAAGGCAAACATTATCCCCATTTTACAAATGGATAAATGGAAGCTCAGGAGAGTGAAATCACTTGCTCCAAATTACCTAGTGAGTTTCTCCTTGGTCTTCAAAGCATATAGCGTGTAGCGGGTTAGATTCTTTGGAAGCAGATGCTGAGAAAAATTTGGATGCAAGATATCTACTAAGGTTTAACACCAGTGAAAAGAAGGGAGCGGAAAAGAAGATTGAGCAGAGAGGGAAACCGACCTGTAGTGTAGCCCCAACAGAGCCTCAGTCAGCCTTCCTGCAGCTCTGGGGCAAAGCTTGTCCCAGAAACATCCAGGCCTTTACACCCCCAGCCTTGCTCAGTCACCAGATGCGGACTTCCCCGGGAAGGGCGTGACTCTTTGCAGCTGGGGCAGACCCTGAAGGGGCTGGCAGCTGGAGGCTGTCTGCCGATTGCGCTCCCACAGCTCCAGAGCAAGTGCTTCCTTGAAGAGAGACCAGCTGACTCATCTCTGCATCACCCCAGTCCACTTCTTCATGAGCATTCATGACACATCTCCTGCAGGTTCCAGCAGTCCTCTCTTCCTGATGGAAAACTTAGAAGAAGAAGGTGAGGACAAACTCCAGCCCCCACAGCTGCAATGAGTCTAGGAACCAAAACCAATACTCATTTTCTCTTCCTCCATTACCCATTCTAGATTCTCCTTACCATCAGATATCACCTCTGCCAGTCTCAGTGGCTTTCCTGGTGATTTCACCCAAATCCTCATCCCTAAAGAGTCTGAGCCCTGGTCACCATGCTGCTGTGAACTGAATGTTTGTGTCCTGCTGAAATTCATATGTTGAAACCATAATCCCCAATGTGATGGTGTTTGGAGGTGGGTCTTTGGGAAGTAATTAGGTTTGGGTGGGGCCCTCATGATGTGAGTAGTGCCCTTAGAATAACAGGAGGAGACTAGGTGGTCTCTCTCTCTCTGCCGTATAAGGATACAGCAAGAAGGCAGCTGTCCGCAAACCAGGAAGAGAGTCCTCACCAGACACCAAATCTGCCCACACTTTGAGCTTGCGCTTCCCAGCCTCCAGAACCATGAGAAAGAGATGTTTGTCATTCTAGCCACCCAGTCTATGGTATTTTGTTATAGCAGCCCAGACTGACTAAGACACATGCCCTTCGCAGAACAGAGTTGCTGTACTCATTCATTTACAACCACAAGTAGGCAAGGAAGGACCAAAAGAAGCCCAAGTGGGTCATCTGGGTTCCATACTATTCCTTCCTGAACCATCGTGTAACAACAGCCCTACTTCATCCTGGTGATCAGATCAATTACCTGCGCCAAGATAATGACCCCTCCCCTTGTCTTCTGGTCCCTGGAGACAGGAAACAAAAGTGCCCAGGTGGTAGCCACAGCTTATAATTCAATGATACTCTTGCTATGTTTCCAGGTGAAAGTGTGCCTCCTTTAAGAATGAGAGCTTCTAACCCTGCAGTGTTCAGAGTTACCGGATAAGAAGTATAAAACCCCCTAGTGTGTTACTGGGAGTGATGGAAAGTGGAGCCATTCCCTCTTCCTCCCGTGGTCCCTGGACTCATTCGGTTCCTGTTGAGGACATAGCACCATATAAAAGTCTTTTACCCAATGCATATACTGGAGGATGGCATCCCATCCATTCAGAGTATGTCCTCCAAGAAGTGCTCTAAAGAGCTGGCCACTTCTGGATGGTACATATGTGATATGACCAGTAGATCCTGTGGCCATGGGCTCATCTCTGCACCTTATTTACTGTAAAGTGAAGCTCATGGTTTGATGTGATGTTATATGGGATCTGTGCCTGCAGAACGAACACTCCATAACTCCACCCCTTGCACATTAGTGCTGGCCAAGTTTCTATGAGCAGGAAAGGCAAACTTATGCCCAAAGTGTGTGTCTATGCCTGTGACAATGAACTGCTGGCCCTTCAGGATGAAAGGAGCTCAATATAGTCAACTTCTCACCAAGTGATTGATTGGCCTTCTTGAGGAAGGGTGTCATATTGGAAGTTTATCATCAGTCTTTGTGGTTGGCGTGTTGGATATTCAGCAGTGGTAGCAGCTAGATCAGCCTTGGTAAATGTAGTTCAGGCTGTTGGGCCCATGTGTAATCTCTACCTCTGCCACTGTGGCTGCTTAGTTCATGTGTTCTGTTCTAGCAAAGGGGTGGCTGAAGTCAACTGGCAAGGTCATTTTGTCTGCCAGGTTATCTAATATCTCTTCCAAGGTGGATGCCATTTTATGAGTATTAACATGTGATACAAAGATTTCACATTTTGTGTTCATTCCCATATGTCTATCCACATAACTCTACCCTAGAGAGAGAATAACAGTGAATACCTATTATTCACTAACAGATGAATTGGAATGGTCAGGAATTGCCTTCCTGAGGAAGTAACATTTAATCTGAGAACTGAAGGATAGAAGGAGACAACCATGGAAAGAGAGAAGAGCATTGCAGGCAGAACAGATAGCATATGCAAAGGTCCTGTGGTATAAAGGAGTATGGCCAAGGCGAGTTTAACAATTCCTTATATTAAGCATGCTGGGAAGTAATTTTGTTTCTTCTGTTAGAAAGTAGTGACAACAAGTGTCTCAACCTTGTGTCAAATGAGAGAGTGGATGAGATAAAATCTATTAATCATTCTGGTCTTACAGAGACAATAGCTATGTCATTTGTCATTGCTGAAGGACAGCTTCCCTTCCAAACTGTGGCAAGTCTAGCAAAGAAAGCAACTTCACTTAGAGTGGCAGGTTCCAAGTCAGAATAATGTTTGAAATCCTCAGCTGTGGTTTTGCAAGACTGTATACGTACAGCGTGGAGTCAACTGCCTCTCCTCACTCCTTGAGACCGTGTGGCAAAATGCCACTGCAGACAGAGGGTGAGGCAAGGTGAGGCGACCACAGAAAGCCATCGAGCATGGAGGTGAAATAATGAGAGTCACATTTTCGAAAGCTCTTTCTTGCTCTAAGTGTGGAGAGTGAGTTGGAAGGAAGCCAGACTGACGCGGGGAAACCATCAAGAGGCAGTTCCAATCGTCTGTGAGACAGAATATTGGCCTGGACCAAGGAGGTAGCAAGGAACTTAGAAACGGCTGGTTCAAAATCCATTTGGGGGGTTCAAATTAACTTGTTATACTGAAGGCAAATTTTAATTATAAAATAAGATGCACATTTTTCTAAGTTCAGAATAAAATGCCACTTGATATAAAGTGGCATATCCTCACATAACGACTGAAGGGATCAACTAGATTTTTGCAGCTATCATAAAAATCCTACTCTCCTTGGCAGGAGAGCATATTTACTAAGTAATGTAGTAAAATTAAGTCGATTTGGTTTCTGTCGGTTTTGTTGTAGGTTACAACTGGTGAAGAAGTAAATAGTCCAGACTGAGGAAGGCAAGGAAGCATCTCAGACACAGACCCTGGGAAGAAATGGCAGAAGTGAAGCCAGATGAACACAGAGTTAGAAAATCAGAAAACCAATGGAAAGAGGCTAGAACGAAAGACCATAGCAGGAGGCTGCAAAAAGTCCTTTTCATCTTCATAGTCCCTGAGGACATCTCTGATCCAGCCGGTAAAATCATACATTCATGGTAATGAATTTCCATGGTCAAAGAGTTAATTATCTCCTCCATATTTATTAACTAAAATGCAGTCCAAATACATTTCCATTTTTAAAAATTCAGTTCTCAAAGGGTGACAGTCCGGTTATGTGGAAAATCTTATCCAGTGCACACCTTATTTAGCAGCAATGCAGAATCAATGAGATGTTGTCGTATTTTAAGTCCCAAAGTCCATTGGCCCATGGCACCACTGATAGCACCTTAAGCAGAAACGAACAAACAAAAAAAAGCAACAAAAACACGTGGAAGGAATTTGTCCCTGCCCTTAAGGAACATGAAGTTCTTAGCCTGACTGCGGAGGCTGGCAGGAACATGGCTAATGATTTTTCAAATCTCCTTTCTCCAATCTCCAAAGCCTTAAAGCTAAAAACTCTGTGCCCTATGAAAACCCCGGTGTGAACAAACACAGGCTGGTTCCCTGAAGCACCGTAGCATTTTATTTTTCTGCACTTTATTTTGCTGAGCCAAGAGTAACTTCCAGTCCCCTTCCAAACTTGTTCTGCAAGCGGAGGAAGACATGCTCATTTGATGGCTGGGGAGTAACCCTCGCAGGGCCCCTGGGGACCCAGTATCAGTGGCGCTCACCGTTTCCTCTTCCCTGGATGCAACAATATATTAAGGGAGGGAAAAAAAAAAGAGGAGTTTGGCTCTTTTCATGATTTTCCCTTTTAATTTTTGTTGAAAATGGAACTATGTTCTCTTGATCCTTCAAACAAATGCAGGGGAAGTGGAAGCCCAAAAGTTTCTCTTACGCTCCCCAGAGAGGGTGGCTGTGTTTGTAGTGTGATGTGGGAAAAGTCCTTGTGTATCTGCCACATTGTCATGTTGTACCAAAGCGATTTGCAGTAGGAAGTGCGGGATGAATGGAATTTTTATGTAAGAGAAAGTGATGGAGCCAGAGTCTTTGAACCAAAGCTCTCACTTTGCCCTTCAGCTCTAAGACGTGCTCCCCCTGACCTCCGCCCCTCGTCGTTATTAGATGATGAAAGAAACACAGAGCACTCTCTGAGCTCGACCCAAACAATGAGTCCAAGCAGAAGTCCTTGCTACACGGAAGGCACTGGGGTGAGGGGGGTGAGAGGGTGAAGGGACTTGGCAGGACATGCCGGAGACCACAGAGGCAATGTGAAAGGGAGGGTATTAAAATTCCTGGCATTACACCTGAAGAATCATTTTAAACTGACGTTTGACATACGCAGCGCGAGTCTTTTTGGGGAGTAGATCCTAATAAACAAATGGTCTTTGGAAGGAAAATGGATAGCTACGTAAAGAGACATCTAAAAGGATTGCAAGGATACTGCTTTCAGTTTAGCAATTCATCACATTAAACATGCCAGCAAATAATTTTGTTTCTTCTTCTAGAAAGCGGTAACCGTCAAAGTGGTCTCAACCTTGTGTCAAATGAGGGGATGGATGAGGTAAAATCTATTAATCCTTCTGGACTTGCAGAGACAATCATGGTGTCATTTATCATTGTCGAAGGAAGCTTCCCTTCCAAACTGGCAAGTCTAGCGAAGAAAACAGCTTCACTTAGAGTGGCAGGTTATTCGGGTCAGAATAATATTTAAAATCCTCACCTCTGGTTTTGTAAGACTGTGTGCATACAGCATTGAGTCAATTGCCTCTTCTCAGTCCTTAAAAACTGGTTGAAAATAAAAGAAATATGAAATCCCCAGCAATGGGCAAAGTCCTATAGGAAGAGAAAGCAAAAATCAGAGCAAGGTTATGCAGAGGCTTAGAAACAGATAATCACAATGTCAGCTCCCCAGGGACATTCAATAAACATTCTTCGAGTATAATGATGCATCTCTCTGAAGCAAGCCCTGCTGTCAGGGTCTAATCCCCTTAGAAGTCACTCTAAGCCCCCATCTGAAGACACTGGTGATTTTGTGGATTTCAAAGGGCTTGTATTTCCACAGGCTCCCTGTGCCTCCACACTGTTAATCTCCTTACCTTCCTGCAGGAACACTTTACTTTTGATCCCAGGTTTATCTACTCAAATACCTTGCCTTATTCAAACCGTTAGCTCTCTGAGCAAAGGCCTTGGCCACCACTACACCATCTTCGGCAAGATTTCAGACAGACTTGAGATTGGATGTAGTCGCTATCTCAGCTTCTCCTTGGGATGCTGCCAGAAAAGTGTAAGATTGATACATGAACTTTCTAGGAAGAGCCTTCGAGAGGACAGGTACAGAATGCCGCTGTTCAAAAATATGCATCTTTCCAATATGGTTAGTTTAAACTCTATGGGGAAGAAGGGGGCTTCCAGAATGGTAATGTGAAGACCCTAGTGAAACCTCTTACTCAGAGAGACGTCTGTGAAACTGGTGAAAATTAGCAAAGGCAATCATTCAGAGTCTCTCGTGATTGACCAAAGGGCTTGCAACAATTTAAGAAATATTCGTTCAACAAATCTATGGACTCTCAGGAGGAACAGTGGGAGGCCATGGCCACCAAGCTGGGGGCTATGCTCTTCCCCATCCCCAGCTCCAGGTAGCGGAAGGTGATTCCAGGGGCTTGGCAGCCACTGGCAGCTCCCACCTCCCCAGCTCCATGCAGATCCACCCTGGGGCGGTGGCCGGATGATGGGGCAGTGGGGAGGAGCCGGGTGGAGCAGCTGCTGGAGAGTGCAGCCCCTCACTCCCCACAACTCTGTTCGGAAGAGCTGTTCTAGTGGGTTCCGCAGCCAAGTGGCCACGCCTATCTCCCCCAGTTTCCTGGCATAGGAAAGCTATTCTAGAACAACTGAGCGTCCAGCGAACATCACAAGCCCCACTTCCCTGGCTCTGTGCTGTGGAGAACCTGTGCTGGGGGAGCTGACAGCAGCTGGTGCTGATAGTTGTACAACATTGTGAATACAATTAGTATTTTCATAGGGTTTACAATATATTCTTTTTTACTGTAGTAACATATACAAAACATAAACTTTACCATTTTAACCATTTTTAACTGTACAATTCAGTGGCGGTAAGTACATCCACAGCGTTGTCCTTCATCACCACTATCCATTTCCAGAAATTTGTCATCATCCCAAACAGAAACTCTGTAGCCATTAAACAATAGCTCTCACTCTCCCTTTCCCCCAGCCCCTGGGAATCTCTATTCTACTTTCTGTCTCTGAATTTGACTACTCTAAGTACTTTGCATAGGTGGAATCATACAGTATTTTGTGTATAGCTTATTTTGTTTAGCACAATGTTTTTAAAGCTCATCCATATTGTAGCACATTTCAGAATTTCCTTCTTTTTTAAGGCTGAATACTATTCCATTGTATGTATATACCACATTTTGTTTCTCTGTTTAACTGTCAATGGACACTTGAGCTGTCTTCACTTTTTGGCTATTATGAATAATGCTGCTATGAACACTGGTATACAAATATGTTTGAGTCCCAATTTTCAATTCTTTTGATTTTAATTTTGAGTGTAAAATTATACTTGTTCATTTTTTGCTGCTATAATAGAATACCAGAGACCGGGTAATTTATAAACAATGGAAGTTTATCTGCCTCATGGTTCTAGAGCCTGGGAAATCCAAGATTGAGGGACCAGCATCTGGTGAGGGCCTTCTTGCTGCATCAACATGGCAGAAGGCATCACATGGATGAGAGAGAGAGAGAGAGAGAGAGAGAGAGAGAGAGAGAGAGAAAGAGAGAGAGACAGAGAGAGAAAGAGAGAGAGACAGAGAGAGAAAGAGAGAGAAAAGGGGCCAAGCTCATTCTTTATCAGGAATCCACACCCATGATAACTAACTCACTCCCGAGAGAAAGGCATTAATCCATTCATAAGGACAGTGCCCTTATGACCTAATCACCTCTTAAAGGTCCCACTGGGGGTTAAGTTTCCAATACATGAACTTTGGGGAACACATTCAAACCATAGCATATACCTAGAAGTGGAATTACTGGGTCATATGGTAATTCTATGTTTAGCTTTTTGTGGTATTGCCGAACCATTTTCCACAGAAACTGCACCATTTTACATTCCCACCAGCAATACACAAGGGTTCCATTTTCTCCACATCCTCATCAACACTTGTTATTTTCCTTTTTTTTTAATAATAGCCATCCTAATGGGTATAAAGTGGTATCTCACTGTGGTCATAATTTTTTAATTAAGATATTTAAATTCCTTTATCTGTTCAGCTGTTAATGCTGGGATCCATATTTACTTTGACGATCTTCCTGTTTTTCCCATGAATATAAAAATAGAAAATAAAAGATGAACTGGTGCTTTTTCCTTGTAAATAGAAACTGGATAGCACAGTGATTTATGTGAGTTTTATTCCTATTGCCTCGCTGTTGTTTTATACCTACTACCCTTCAAAGGGCAAGCACTCTGCTTGGGTTTTGAATAGAAGCCTTTATTCCAGTTAAATTTTCTTCTGTTTTACCATTCCATTTTCCTTTTTGACCCTTGATTCTATTTTCCAGTTACCCTGCATTGCAAGGTGACCTAATAGCCATGCCATGGCAAGCTGACTGTGCCCTTGGTTGACCTCTACAGAACTTGTATCAAAATGACTGGGGATTAGTCTTTCCTGGGACTTGTCTGTGAATGAGGCCAGCACTGCCTCTTCCATTCGGGTGGGTGGAGGCGGTAGTGACAGTGACATGCATGCACGGGGAAGCAGTAGAACACACATCCAACCAGGATTCAAGTTGCTGGGAACCTTCTAGCCCCTTGCCCCAGCTTGCAAATTTTAAACTGTAAAAACTTCAAAAAGCAAGCCAACAACCAAAAAACCCAAACAACTTCTATGGGGCTTTTGTTTGTTTGTTTAGAGAGAAAGAACCAATGTGGCTAATTTACTACTCATATGAGGCATTTAGTGATCAAAGCCTATACTTAGCCACTAAAAATATGAAATAGTAATCATTTACCAAAACCTTGATACTTTGTCTCAAAGCTAAAAATGTGTCTGTAGTATTTGCCAACCATGACTTTTCCACTTGAAATCAAAACAAAAGTATCAACAACTTCATGTACTCATTCCACGAATATTTAGTGAGCACCTGCTATGTGACAGGCATTGTGCTGAGGAGGTTCTGGAGACACGGAATGAGCATTCCAGACACACTGTCCTAAATGAACTCATAGCTTTGTGTGGCCTTTGTAAGTAGGCCATTCTATAAACAGGCCATTGATGTGACTACCCTAATAAACAACAATACATCAGCTATGTAGAAAGTTCCCAAATTATAAGCAGAATAACTAAGTGCCTGTTGAGACAATCATTCTAGAATGCTGTTTATATAAATTAATTAGGTATAATATTTACAACAATCATAATTATTACTTAAATTCCTTAGTGGTATTGGTCGAGTTGTCAAGCTAGACACCTCTCCTCTCCCCCAAATTTCAAATGTCCTCCCTGGCACTGGAAATTTCTTTTCTGGGATTTACAAGGTAACAGTGAAAAGGACTTGAGTGCTAAGTCTTCTCAGAACCATAAGCCATGGCTCCTGCGCGCAAGCGGCTTACTTCTATTTACCCGTGCAATGAAGTGTAACATTTCTCTTGGCATAAGGTACATGGTTTAAGAGGGAATTTTAAGAGTTGAGTCTTACATTTATTTTCAACTTAAAAATGTTCCAATCCCTCACACCTTTAGTTTCAATCCTTAGGGAGCTCAGGAAAGTCCATTAGCTTGCATGGTTTCTTGTCTGAAGACACAGAATGATTTTCCTAAGACGCCTGCCCCTCGCCCTTCACCCCCAGCAATCTTGTGGAAAGTCAACACTGGAACACTTGTTTCTCGATAGCAGTCCTGGGGGCTTTCCACGCAACCCTTGAAAGAACCACATTTCCCCTTAAATTACTGCAAGTCACCAAGAGCCTGGGAAATAGCAGAGCCAAGTGGTTCTTCCGAAAGAACATGGCTCTGGTATTAAGACAGACTCCTTGTGACTCCTGGCTCTGCCACCTGTCAGCCGTGGAACCTTGAACAAACTACTTAACCTTTGTGAACCGGTTTCCCGCCTATAATATAAAGAAAATGCAGGGTGGTGTCAATCACGGGCTGTGGCCCCAGGCAGACCTGGGCTCTGGTCCTGGCTCTATCTCCACTGGCCATGGTACCCTGAGGAAATTATTCTCCCCATCTAAGCTTCAGTTTCCTCATCTGCAAAATTGGAAGTCATTTAGCAACCACCTCACAGAATTGTGAGATTTAAGTGAGATAATGCTTGTAAAGACCTAAAGCAAAATAAGCACTCGGTCCACCTTAGCTGTTATTATACTTACCCCAGTGACCCCACAGGCATGTGCCTAGAGCAGGGTCTGACACCCAGGTGCCCCACAAACCATCATGCCGGTTTCCTTCCAGTGTCCCCAGGCTGATCTAACACAAATGTGAGATCATGAATATTGCTTTGGGGGTGACGGCATAGAGTTAGGGAGAAGTCTCCCACATCTGCGCCCCTGTCCTTGCCTTCTCGTTTTACTCTGCTCCCCAGGCTTCAGCATACATCAGATCACTCTTCCTAGTGACAGAGACGCACACGCCTCTCCCTGCCGTGTAACCCAATCAGCTGCGGGGAGACAGATTCTTGGCCGGGGCTGACACGCATTTGCATTCCCTTCCTATGAGCTGCATCAGAGGGCATCTGGAGGGAAAGTACCTCTCCAGCTGCGGCAGACAATCAAGCAGAATGACAGAGCCAGGTGCACTTACTGATATCCCAGCGCCAGCACCAAATTACAGCACATTAATGCCGGCTTCTGAGACAGTCTCCGATTTATGTTGCTCCCGGTGCATTTAGCAGGGATAACTTTTAACTTTTAAAGGAAGAACAAACTTAGCAAGCAGACAGCAAAGGCTTTTAAGGTTTTTGCTACTCAGGGCAAACACTGGAATTTTACCTCAGGCCTGTGGTGCAGCACAGACAGCAGCGGTGTGTTTGAAACTACAGGCCACTGCCCATTAGTAGATCATGAAATCAAGCGGGTTAAGACCAGCATTTTTTACAAAATGGAGCAGACTAGAATAGAAACCGTCAGTGAGGATTATGCATAAGAAGCCTAAGTGCTTTTGGTGATGCTTTTTTTTAGATATATATAGATGGGTGGATGGTTGAATAGAAGGCATGTCAGTGTCTTGCTTACTGTTGGTCATGCTCAAAATAGTTTGAAAGCCACTGAAACACTAGATATACATAAAAACATGTGGGCATTTTACAAAAACAAATGAAAGCTCCCATTTTGGATTAAAGAACTGCATGAAGATATGGGAAACCCAAATCATTCAGCCAATGTCTTCTGTTCATAATGGTATAGTTTTACTTCATCACAAAAAGAGTGTGAGTGTGTGTGTGTGAGGGAGAGAGAGTTACCACCAAAAAGCGTGTTCCCATCCCCAGAGACCTCAGGGCAGTTCCCCCCAGTAACTGGAGTTGTATCAGTGAGGGAGAAAAACCAGCCAATTGGATTCAGCTCTTCTGGGTCCCAACTGGTAGGTTGACTTGATTCTCAGCTCCTAAGAATGAAGGCCAAGTCTTTTATTTCTTTTGGCTCTCACTGTGTCTTATCACAATAGGTGCTTGAGAACTTTTTATTGACCTGAAAATCTATGTAGGACACAGTGATAGACTTGTTGAAATAGCCCTGCATTAATTTTCAGCTGTTTTCTCTGAGCTTACATAAAATGCTCTTCTTTGATGAGTGGGGTCTCCAGGCAGTTCCCAGTAGATAGAGGTTCCGGTACCTGGCTGAGAACCAGGGGCAGGAGACGATGCTTGAAGGACAGGCCCCTCCTGTAGATGATGGGTGAGAAGCCCGGATATCTGCAACCCAATTCTGGGGATTGGCCCCATGCTTTCATATGCGTCTGTACATGAAGAGACACATATGTCCCTTGAAGCATGTTTTGAACTGCCAAAATAATCCAAATGTCCATCCATAGGGAATTGTCTAAATAAATTGCGGCACCTACCTCCATACAATGTGATACTATACAGTTGTGGGAAGAAACAAGGAAGCTCTTATTTCTGATATGGAACAGTCATTCACAGTTCAAGAAAAGAATAACTATGACTCCAAAGCATCATCCACCTTCTGAAGCTCTCATGTGGTCAGTAGAGGCCCTCACTGAAACTTTCACAGCTCAGCTTCTCCCTCTGCCTAAACCCATTTCTTTCTCTTCTTTCTGCACATGCTATAGCATTTGTTGATTGCTATGTAATGAACCACCCAAAACTTAGTAGCTTAAAACAACAATAAACATTATTATCCTGTGGGTCAAGGATTTGAGTGGCTTACCTGGGTTGATCTGGCAATGGTCTCTCATGGGCGTGTATGTAGTCAAGACATCAGCGGGTCTGTTTCCTCCACCCCAGGCAGAAAGCGGTGTGAAGATGATGGACAATGCTTACCATGCCTGAAGGATGGGCATCGCTGAGGGGCAGGGGCCACGACTAAGCTGTACCAGAAAAAGAGCATCTCTTCTGTTCCAAGTCTCCAGAGGAGGAAATTCTATTACCCAGGTCAATCTCCCCTCGGGCCATGGCTTCGGCCTACTTTCTTTTATTATGTCTACCCCAGGCATGGAGATATGTGCTCATCATTATCTCCCCAACATCTTTTTCAGGCTTAGTGATTAACTCCTCTTCCTTTTCCCTAATAGAAAGAAAGAATCTCCTTCCTAGTATATATCTTTCCTTTACCATTCTTTTCATTATCTTCTTACTTGCATGGATAAAAATGAAAATATAGCCTGGAAATCTGAATTGTATTCCATTGGAATAATTTACATACATTAAATTATCGGGGTCAGGCAGTATCTTTGTGTGTCCTGTCCATCATGGCTCCCACAAACATCTTTTCCACAGCCCTTCTCTGTGTCTCTCACAGCACGCCTTAGTTATCAGTGGAGTTAACCAATTGATTGTGAAAGAGATTCATGCCAAGAGGTGGGTTGAGGACTCTTGCCTCTCCATAGCCATCAGACCCCATCTCCATCAACCTTAAAGCTACCCCAAAGTAAATATACAATCAAACTAAATTTGCCTTCAATTAAGCCCCCAGTCCCTTCTTCCAACAATACTGTCATCCCCGAGACCACCCTATGTAGATGTTCAGGAGTGGCCACCGGTCTGGGTATACTGCATGACACATCACGCCTTTGCCTTTCCGGCTTCTGCTCACTAAGTGGAGCAGCTCCTGATCCTAAGATTCTAGTGCTCTTGGTTTGTACTTTGCTTCAGGTGAAGAGAATGAACGATGTTTCTTTCTTTGGAAACAGAGGTTCTTATTGAGTCTGCCCAGTGCCATCAACCCTGGCTGCCCATAACCCATGTGCTGGGGAGTCACTTGAGTAAAAGAGAAAGTTCTCATCTCCTAGCCCCACTTATGGCAAAAATGGTCTTTCATTATTCCTGCCTTTTCTACCTTCTTCTTGCACTTGAATCCCTGGACTATGGATGTGGCTCCCTGAACTTTGACTCTTAGTGACATTATTTCACCCTCAGTTTCCTTCATGGCTAAGTACCCCAGAAACTACTTTGCCTGGTCAGTGCCAGAGCCTGGGATCCATTCTGTGGCTGCTGGCTTGGTCATTGTCAGTCACTTTATGACTTCATTAAAGACAGTTGAGAGGAAAGAAAAACTGAGTCATGAGCAAGTTTCACATTTCCAGATGAGAGTCTCTAAAACTGAAAGGGCATCCCAATGAGAGATGCCAGTGCAGACTCCTAATGGGAATCTCAACTCGTCTTGGCAGCTGTGACTTATTAAGTGTCACCAACTTCTCTAATAAAGTGCAAGCCTTTCTGAGGTTGATGACACCTGTATATGACATTTGGGATTTTTGTGTTCCCTGCTTCAGTTTCAAACACAGTGCCTAGAGGTCACAAGGTTTTAAAAAATAACTTTCCAGTTCAACTGTAATTCCAATTTGTTAGGCAGGGGAAATCTCCAGGATGATATGAGAAAACTCATTCACAGGAAAACTTACCAAGAGAATTTTGTTCTCTCCTATTACCATGCTACTCCCTTAACCTCATCCTTCCAACCACTATTGCCACCTCCTAAGACTTTGTCTTTGAATCAGTGATTCTAAGAATTACTTTTACTTTTCCAATATCTATATGCCCACTAATTTTCCAGGTCAAGATGTGTTTTGTGGAGCTTATCCATAGTGAGGATAAGGAGATAAATGCAGCTAATTTGACCTGGTTAATTCAGAATTGTGTTATCTGGAGATGTTTAAAAAGGAGAGTCCAGCCTGCAACAACCACCAACTATCTGTGTGCTCACGTGGGAACCAATGATAAAATTAGGAGAAACTTACATACATCCCTAATTCTAGATAGTAAATTTAAGAACCAGTAAATTTTAAGAACCACAATATTTTTATCCTTCTTGTTGAAGACTCTGTGTTCAAAAGAAGAGGAGCACGAGAAGTGAGTGGCTGGCATACCATGGTTTAGGATAAGTTCCTGGTGAAGATCAAGGGCCATCTATGAAGACTTCAAGGAACATATTTTAAAAGGATAAATGACAACCCAGAAATGATGGGGAGGAAGAAAAAGTCTAAGAAAAACTATAAAACCAATTACTATGAAAAGTACCAGATGTAAAAGAAAGATCAAATTATATCAGCTGGCACATAGTAACTACCCGTATGGGAGGGGTTATTTATATTATTGAGGGTACAATTAATAATTTTCAGGAAAAAATAATGGGAAAGTTCCTGAAGTAATATTTAGGATTCTTAATAGCTATGTAATAAGCCAAAATATGATTGTTAAAGTAACTCAATATTTTAATATGAGATAAATGTGTTTGTTTGTTGATATTCCTTTCTAAAAGATTTGGGGCCACGAGGTAATAGAATTTCAGAGGTATTGTCAGAACTGGCACAGAAATTACTGGTATTCCTGGGATTTGCACTGTTCGGATACCTGCAGGTAGTCTCATCTTGCTAAAAGCAGAACATCTAATAAGTTCCTAATGTCCCTTGCTAATAACATCTTTTCGCAGAAGTGGATGGATCAATAAAAGCAATATGACCAATTCTAATTTCTGAGCAAAAAGGTAGAACTTGCTAATACAGTGGCAGTGAGGTGAGCCTTGGGAGACAGCAGCTGTAGTGGGCACCTGTCGTTCTCCAGCATCCTCTCATGCATTCACCCCACTGCAGGTCACTGCACTCTACTTCCCTCTGGGGGCATTACCTCTTCCCCATGGTGTGTAGCCTTATTGGGTATGTAAGTCAGGGTTCCTTGCCCTCCCCTAGCCAAGGGATGGGCATATGACCTAAGCTAGGGCAGTCAGACTCACTGTCTCTCTTAGGACTTTGCATCTGAAGAATACGGGCACCAGTAGAGATCGATTCCTGAGGAGCAGACTCCTGGAGCCACCCTGGTTCTGTCTGTTGCAGAGCCTGGTTCTGAACCTTCTCAGCAGTCTGTGAGCTTCCTGAAAACCCTCCCCCAAAATTCCACTTTTGTTTAACTTAGCCATAGTCTGTTTCTGCTGCTACTAACCTAATAACCTTATTGACTATGACATCCATCCATTCTCCATTTTGTGATAGCCAGAGGAAAACAGCAGGTATAATGAGGCATCTCTCTGAGATTTCAAATATTCAAGGAGGAGATATGTGTGTTAATACAGCTAGAGCCTTTGTATAAAAGGAGAAGTGGTTTAAGACTCTACCCCCCCAAAAAAAAAATCTGAAAATATATTTTAAAAAATGATCTTGGTGTAAAGGAAAAGAGACAGGAATGGAAGGAAGAAATGAGCAGCGGCTGGGCCACTTCAGTGGAATCGGATTGTAAAAGATCACACACACGAGATCAGAGAACAGAGCACAAGTAAGAGGGCAAAGAAAGATAGGTGTAGAAGCATCAAAGTCGTACCTGGAAAGCTAAAGCCAAGAAAAAAAAAAAAAAAAGAATCAAAACTTGTGAAAAAAATCTCAAGGCATCAAAATGGTCTTTTGTTGGAAATGACCAGAGTGAGAAAGGCCAGAACTGTGTTCTGAGGCTCATGTTCTAAAGCTAACTGATGGCAGAGAGGGAAGTAGAACTTCTTTACAACTTTCATTTTGCTTCTATCTTCTCTATGAAAGTGAAAGATCTTCAGGCCTGAAAGTGTAGAACAAACGTGCTTAAAAGGTAACTGAAGTCTAAGATAGGGGCCAAGATAGTAAGAGAACAGGAAGCCTCTGTAAATGTCAGTCCTTCAGACCTGGATGACTTCTAGCACTAGGTGCTGAGGAAGCTACCGAAAATAATTGTAGAATGGTTGCCATTAATTTTTGAAAATTCAAAAAGAATGGAAAAAGTGTCTGAAAATTGGAAATGGACAAATGCCTTTATTTCTGAAAGAAAGTAAGGTAGTACTATATTGGGATTTAGAATCTACAAATAGTCTATTTAATGTGAAGCCTGGTTATTTGGGAATTACAAGACCTAGATCACCAGGTCTGCAGGCTGCATATTGTCATGACTTAGACAGATAAAGCCCCTCACACTGTCCATCGGAATCCCGTGGAAAACTGGACTAAGAGTACAAGTACGTGGATTTCTAACTGGTTGAAAACTACTACCCAGCAAGTGCTAAGCGATGACTCAATAGTCTCTGGGGGGCAGGATTTGGGGCTACACTACAGGATTCTGTTCTTGCCCATACTATGCAGTATTTATCAACAACTACCAAAACACAGAAGCCACTTTGTAGCTGACTCAGAAATAGAAGAAACAGTAAATCCACTGAATATAAGAATGAGCCTAAAAATTATCTCTATGGGTC
>RJWJ010013309.1:0-40138 GCA_004363605.1 Indri indri
ATCCCATATACTTCCTACAAGTAAAAATACCTAGCAATCTGTATCTATAGGGGAAAGTGAGCTAGTACATTTTGAATGTTCTTAAGATTTCATTTGTAAAGCAAATAAAATAAAGCTAAGCCAATATTGTAAGAAAAATTAAACCTAAGTAAACATTAATTAAGTTGAGTACCAGTTAAGATATCTGAATTTTATCTGCCCCATAGTCTATACATTTAAATTTTTCTTCCTTAATGGTTTAGCCTAAATTATTTACTTCTTGATGGAATAATAACATGCAAATGGAGTATTCTAGAAAGATGTAGTCAAGTGTGCCATATTTTTAATAGCTTATCTGCATGTTCATGTAGTTTATAATGCTTTCCTCTTGTAGTCCAACTTCGGCTTTTAAGAAAAAGTTAGAGTTCTGTTCATTCCGCTCCATGAGCTTCAGGTTCCATTGTCAACCTACCCCATACATATAAACCATCTGTTTGTCATTTTTTGGCTTTATCTGAACATCTTCACAAAGAGGCCATCTGTTCCCTTTTTTTAAATATCTATTTATGGTACTTTCTCCCTTATCTATTTTATAACTTTTTTGCATATGTCAAAAAATTTGATTACTAGTCACATAGTATGTCATCTACTCAGGAGGAGTCTTGGACAAACCCCTGGGTGATCCAAAGTGCATGGGTAGCATCAAGAGACTAAAAAATCCACCTAAAATGAAGGGTGAGGGACATTGAAATACAAGTCTAACAATGCATAAAATCTATAATAGACACGAGATTCCTTGGAAAGCCTTGTGCACATGATTTCCAAAAAGCTGTCATTTTACTATGTAGAAGAACAATATGAATTTACATAGAAATTTATTTCTGCTATCAGTAATATATTCCTATTGCAAATGTGCACATTAGAGGAAGTGTGCTTTTGGTTACTTTAGGAAGTGAAAAAAAAGGGAAAACACACATTGATGTTTTAATGGCATTTGTATAATTCCGGCAAGTTTTTAGGACAAACTTACAAAGAAATTCTTGAGGTTAAATATGCAGCAAACTTTTAATGTATTGGGGTGTTTACTAAAAGCAGAGCACTATGATGAACATAAAAAGCAGAAACGTTAAAAGCAGTAAACTCTTTATTGTCTCTGCTTCCCTGGGAGAAAAACACCAACAGAAGAATTCTGTAGATAAATGATGTTTCCAACTGTGTTGGGAGCTTAGAGTTGTGAGATTATAATTGGGGCAACAGATTCAGACACCATCATCACTAGCTCTTTTTGTTCACATTTAAAAGTAAAAAGTCAAAAGGAATTTACTAAAATTTCCATATGTGTAGTTTTATATATATATATATGAAATTAAAATTTCATATATATATACATTTGTATAACTGCATTATCTATCAATAAATCTATAACTTTAATCTACAAATTTCTATTTCCAAGTTGTATTGATACTTGATGAACAAATCAAGAACAAATGAAGGGTATCTAACAAGCATTATTAAATTAATTTGGAAAGCAATACTTGCAAGATTTTGGTATAATAAAATTAATAGACAGGTGCAAAAAATTAGCATGAATTATGAAAAAGATGTTGTAATAAAAAGAAGGCAATATGTTAAACATCACAGTAGCTGTGAGAAAGCACATAGCAAGCATGAATCAAAACTACCTAGTAGCCTAAACAGAGGGAGAATTTTATGAAGCATAAAAGGAAATATGCCTGTTTCTTGAGGGAGGATAGTAGTTTTTCCTAGCACTCGTGTCTAAGTGAAATTTCTTACATACACCATAAGCAATATACCTTTCTTCTCCTATAAGACCATGTACTGGTGACTCTTAATCAATCATCCACAGTATGTTACTCGAAGTGGTTTTACAAATGGGTTCTCAAATTGTGACTTTTGTAATTAAGTCAATTTGAGCCAAGAGATCCAATGCAGATATGTATAAACATGAATATTGTAAATCTGAAAATAACATCCTAGGTCTAGAGCAGCCTTCTCCCTCCACCTGCCTCAAGCAGATATAATTTTTTTTTCATTAATTATTGATGAAAAATACAATCTGGTGTGATTATTTTGGTGATGCAATACATTTATTATAATTTCACACTCTTGTCTTAAAGTCCCCAACAGCACCCTGGCCCCCAAAGCAATCTACTCTTCACCGTCTCGTTGCCTGGGTCCCCTCTGTCTGTGGGTATGGTCCTTGAAGCACTGACAACAGTATTTAAGGCTAAGGTATGTTCTGTAACGCACATTTAACTCAGGAGAAACTTGCATGTCCTTGCCATGGCAACCCAAGTGAATGCAGGCTGCTTTGGGAATTCCCTCTGGCACCTTAGCCCTCATCCTCTTGTCCCTTTCTCCATACTCAGGGCCATCTGTAAAAGGCAGGCGTGAGGGGCAGTTCAGGGCCTTCCCCTCCCCTTGGCATGGGAAGGAGTGAAATTATGGATAATTATAGCTTCAGAAATTCTCCATCTTCCCTTTTGTCGTCCTGTAGATGGAGTCTGGGGTTGGGATTGGCAGAAGTGATTCTTTCCTAGCAGGCCCTGTAGTAGCTGACGAGCATTCCAATGGGCATTTTTCTGAACCTAGAAATGTGGAGCACTTGGTTTACTCTGCTCGTCTGCATTGTCGGGGAAGGAAGAAACAGTCCTCAAAAGCACTTTGTGGCTGATACCATGTAAAAACCGATTTTTACTACATTTGAGGCAACACACTCTCAAAAGTGGTGTCTCTGTGGTAGAATATCGCACATTCAGTTGCTGCAAGGAAGTGATAAGGCTTCACGTAAAGGCATACTAGTGTAAAAGAAAGATGCCCTATGGCCAGAAATTGTAAGATGTCTGCATTATGACTGTGTAAGAGAATGTGGTCAGGACAGTAAAGAGTTTTCAGTTCTTTTCAAATAACAAACAATTGATTCAATAGTTTGAAAATATTTTTCAGTATTCTGTACCATTTTTTAACTTTAATTCCATCAAGAGCACTATGAGATAATCCAGTTTTTAAAAGCATATTGCAAATACAAGAGGTTGATCAGCAAAGTTTTAAATTGAAGGTCCGTAGATATTTCCTAACATAAGAAATTGTCATTGCTACATACCAGATCAATAAGGTCCATGACTGATATTTTTTTCTAGACCGCTGCTTAACACCTCCATGTTGACGGGCTTCTGTCTGTACCTTCTGCTCTGGGTGATACGGTGTCATGACAAGTTGAGAGTAGTTTTGTACAAGTTTTTCCCTTCTGGACTACTCTTCTCTCTTCACTTTTTTGTCCTTTGAATCTCAACTGATTCAAACCCTCCTTATCATTTGTTTTTTATGCCTTCTTTATGGCCAGACTGCACGGACTCAAGAAGCAGCTCCATCACTTACTTGATATGTGATCTTAAACAGATACATTTAACCTAATTTTGCCATAGTGTCCTTATTTGTCAAACAGGGATGATAACAGTACCTTGTCACAGGGTTGTTAGGAAGATGGAATGAGTTAATACAGATAAAGCACTCAGACTCCAGAAATGCTTTATTGCACTTAGAACTATGTAAGTGTTAGCTATTATTACATTTATTATTGGTATTGGTATTTTATTATTGTTGTAGTGGTGGGAATACAGGATGCTTTGGGATACCCTGAGTCCTGCTTATTATTTTTATTCCCAGCTCCTAGTACAATGCTAAACACACATACTCTCTCTCTCTCTCTCTCTCTCTCTCTCTCTCTCTCTTTATAAATATTTGTTGACTAAAGAGATAAATGTGCATAGCTTGTTGATGTCTAACTGTCAAGGTTGTTATTACTACTGGATCCACTATGATCAAAAGGAAAGCTGATAATGGTGAAATAAGCTCAGACAGCACTCGGAAGTAGCTGTTTTTACTGACATGGCCTTAGCATTTGTCTATACGTGCAGAGGTGGTAAGACAATTATAGTTAGCTACATAAATCAGGTCAAGCGACAATAATATTCCAGGTATTTAGATGTGTCAAGAGTTTCCCTTACTTTAAATGCAGTAATTTATTTTTCCAAAAAAATGCCATGCAGCAGTAAGGTAAAAACAAAAACCAACCAAACAAACAAACAAAAACACTATGTGCATTTTTACATAGAAGAGATGACATACTCAAAATTGGTAATGTGAGGAGTGTCTAAACTGGGATTATTTAAACAGGTATGGACAGGTTGTAGGAAAACCAAAAGTGGGAGCCAATAACCTAACAGCTGTGCCTAAAATGATGAAAGGGGAGAAGAGTTTACAGGAACCTGGAGAGAGAGGTGTGTGGAGAGGCCACCTTACGGGAACTGTGACCTCTCGCAGGCAGATGCGTCAGCTTGGAAGGAGGGAGCCAGGGGAAAACTATGTACCTTGACTTCTCTCTTCCCTCGGATACATTCTTCCCTCCTTCTTCCACAAAGTTCTCTTCATAGCCGAACAACCAGAAGCCAGTGGAAAGGAAGGCCAGTGTTAGCGCCCATACAGTCAGTTCTGTGAACACAGAGCAGGGCGGGGAAGGCTGAAGAGTAATGTGTTGGGGGAGGGGGGCAGCAAAGGAAAGGCGTTCAATGCATAAAGTCCACTAAATTTGGGAAACATCGGGTTAAACAAAGTTAAATAATTTTCTCTGCTGCAGGATTTCTCAGATCCTTCAAATGCTAATGCACATTACAACTCTCTAGAAGGGGGGAGAAAATCTGCCAAGCATGCCAGATGTATTTAACCACACAACCTCCTGTTATTGTAGAACAGTATGAGGGACTCTTAGCCCATGAGACCCTTTGGAAAATCTTGGTCCCTCATAAATATCCAGGGTTAACCAGTTTTAACTCAAATATTAAATCAGTTTTGCCTGAAGAGGGGCTGTCTTAATTGGTAGAGTTCATGTATTCCCCAAATTGTAGAACTTTTAGAACTCCAAATGATCGTGTACATTCACCTAATTGCATAGGTTCATTCCCACCACTGCAACAATTGGCAGATAAAATAATGAAGACATTGAGACATGAAGTGGCCTGGCCAAAAACCAGAGCTAGTTCTCTCACACCAATCTCTAGACTTGGTCATGCCACTTACCACTAGTTTTTATAGAGTTGAGACCACTATAGAGTTTTTGAACCAATTTCAGAAAATAATACACATATAGTTCATATGGTAGATGGTGTATCTATTTTCTGTACTGCTAAGATTCTGACTAGGCCTATATTACTTCCATGGGAAGCAAATAAATTTGCCCTTTTCATAACTCAAAGTAGAATCCAAGAATTCATTGACTTCAAAATTGATCTCCCAAATTTTTTTTTTTTTTGTGAAACTGGGTTCTAAATAAAGTTCTCAGTATATAAATGAACACAGAGTGTTGTGCAGGTGGGTTTGCCCTTGGTAACAGACACAGCTGTGCCTATCAAACACAAAATATGGTATTTAATTTTGGAAAATTGCTAACGGCAGGCAGGATCGTACAAGGGAAAGTCACCTTCAACTGTCACTCAGGAAGAAACAAAGATATCGTGAACATGTTATTTTTCCAAATGTTTCCAAGCTAGAGTTGCATTCTGTGCCCTTCCAGAACCACTGAACAATGAAATGGGTAGCTCTTTGCCAAGCACATACAGCTGTGTGTCTGTTTGCCTGGGGTGTATGTTGGGGACTAGGGGAAATGAAGTTAGGGAAGTAGGGATTGAGAGTACTGTCAGCCCATCCTTAATATGCCAATTCGACTGGTCAGAATGGATTCTTAGGCGGAATATGAATTCATATGCAGTCTTTACTTCCTGTACACTGCTGTTCCTCATTTTTTTTATCCTTTGCCTTGGCACTGTTGAAGCAGCAGCATTTCAGCACCTTCCAATTACGCTTTTGGCAACTCTGGGCAGTCGTTAATGGGGAATGTGTGGTGGCACCAAACACCTACATGCTTATGAATACTGGTGGCCGAAGCTAACCAATTATTCGGAGGCAGTTAGATGAATCACATATTTTAACACTTGTCTGATTCACATCTCTGCTTCGCATGTAGAGGATTCTTTTCTCCACAATGAAATTTTATGGGGTTTTACTATGGAGAGCAGATGTCCCAGTTCTAGCATTACATGGAGGACTGGAAGGGATTCAAAGGTGCTCTTCCAGTCTTTTAGGCATAATATGTCAGTGTTAGCACTCACTGATTATATAGCAGATAAATAATCAGGACTGAGACATCACAGAAGCAGTCAGTCTTGCATTGTGTAGAGTCCTACTTTCTCGTTGTTGTTTTATTGGCATTTTAACTGAAAGTACAAAGTCTTCCTTATTTTGAACATTTTCTATAATACTTCATGATGAAAATAGCTTGTATTTAATCATGTTTTAGTTCACAAATTGTTTCTTTATGCATATGTGCCTTTATTCTCCAACTATGTCATAATTTCAATGGAGAGTCAATTGCTCTTCTGATTAAATTCACTTACCAATCTTCTTTGCTCCTGAAAATAGATGAGTAAGAGAACCAAATTTAAAATGGCCATCCACATGAGTCCAATTAACCTATGGTGTGTGTGTGTGTGTGTGTGTGTGTGCGCGTGTGTGTGTGTGTGTGTGTATATATATATATATATATATATATATTACAAAGAAAAGCTAGATTTTCCTGGGCTTGACATCCCTAAAATATACAAAAAATATCTTAGTTAGTCCCATGAACACAAACTTTAAAGTGTCAATTGCATTTACAATTATGAATAGTAGGGAGCTGCCATTCTTGAGGGAAATAATAAAAAAAGAAATGTTTCATAGATGATTTTTAGCAAAAACAAATGATTTGCATGTTTCCACCAAAAGGGAGTAAAGCCTTTAATATGGAATATCCCTCAGGTCTCCTTTTTGGAAACAGAATTCATAACCACCTGCCATTTGATAAAATCTAATAAATTCCTAATATAGCATACATCTCTCCAAAGCATTCATTGACATTCTCAAAACAAAACAGTGGAATGGAAGTATGGAATCCTCATCTGCACAGGCAGATTAAGATAAATGCAGCATGTTTTAAAGATATGTCTCTTTGTAATAGAAATAAACACCAGAAATATTAAAGTGAACATAATTTCTTCCCACAGTAATAGTTTCAACTGCACTTTTACTCTACCAAGTAGATTCAAACACTTTTTTAAATGGGTGTTAACTTTATTAATAACTTTTTAATCCTGTTTTACAGAGAATATGCATAAATACTGTGCTTTGATTCATGCTGTTTTATTTCTGTTATTTATTCAATGCATAGTTAAAATTTTTTTATTGATGTTATAGATGGAATCTGGAATAGAAGGGAGGTTATTGACTCTTTAAATGGTTAAATAAAGATCATCTTCACAGGTGTTTGGGGAAGAAAAATATACCATGCACAGAAAAGCTAAAATAATGTTTTCCCTAAGTGTCGGGCACTGGGCTGATACTACAACAGCCTTCCATGTTCAGCTCTGTTGCAATTCCATGAAAGCAACTGCAGAGATTGGTAAATAGCCATTATCATAGAAAAGTGACTGCATTTACTATACTTTGTGGTAGATATTGTGTAAGCATGTTATGTACATTATTTTATTGACTCCTTTAACAACCTATGAAGTTCTTATTTTATTTCCACCTCACATACTGAGAGACTAAAGCTCAGAGAAGTTAAGTAAACTGGAGTCATATCTAAACCTACTTTTTTTCCTCCTATGCTTGAGCTTATATTTCAATTGACAAATATAATAAACCTCTAAAATGAGAAATTTAGAATTTTAACATGTGTATAATTTATTTATTTGATGATTCCAAAAGACATCTCTATTTTACCAACATTAAGCTAAAGTTCATCTGAACAGTCTTTCATACAGCTCCAAACAGTGGTTTCTGGAGTATTTCTCCTTTTATTTCCCCTACTTGGAGATATTTCTCCTACTTGGAGTAGTAGGTGTTTCTGTGTCTTAGAGAAGTAAACAAAAGGTGTTTTATCTCAAAATAAAAGGACAGAAATGACCAGTTTCGAGGTTCCACAAAAAAAGTTAATTATTTACCAAGCTAATTGGAAGTTTGCTGTATTCAGACGCATGCTAGAATTGCAAAATCTAGTTATGGGCATAGAATAATGTCTACAAAAAGTCTTCAGATAGTATAAAAAAATTTTATCATATTATTAGTGGCAAATAGATTTTATAATGTCTAAAATGTTATAATTACTTTTGTCTATTTTTCTTAAAGTTTCCTTATGCCATAATTTGGCTATAATTGTTTTATGATAATCACACTCTTGTCTTTGCAATGAATTTTTAAGGAAAAGGCAGAATCATGTAAATTATGCCTTTGGAAAATGGGCACATTATGCATGGAATGCTCTCTCCTTACTAATGAGTGTAATGTGGCAGTATCCAACTAAACTAGAGCAGATGGGGCTCTACGTTTTGTCCCAGTCTATGCCATTCTTAAGGGGAACAATTTTTGTTCACATAACTTTAAGTAAAAAGAGTGGAATTTGGGGAAAGATGGCATAATTTAACAAACAACAGAGAGTGTGACCATTCAGATGGCCTTTTCCTGTCTACCATTTGCAATGCAAAACCTTACTGTTTTAGGAATGAGGCAATATATGGAGAGTGTTTGAAATAAGACAGATGAGTTGGAATCCCAACATTGTCATGGGTGACTACTAACCCTCAGTTTCCTCACCTGGAGCATGGGCATAACCATCCATGGTAGCAATCATTTCCAAGGATTCTTGTGAGAAATGATGTGAGTTCTCAATACATGCTGCTTCTCCTACCACGCCAGCTGCTGCTACTCCCACTATCGCTGTTAGTGTCTCTGTTCCCTACCTGTCACCAGGCACAGTGCTCTGTGCATAACCTCATCTATTCAGTTCTGGGCTGACATGATCATTCCTGCATACCCTCATTGCATCCTATTTCTATTGTCTCTAATTTATCCTGCGAACCACTACCTAAGTATATGTTAATAGTCTGTTTTGAACTCTAAGCAAGTGCTTTTTCTATTTTAAGTTATAAATAGAAATCCATGCTCCAAGTCAGTGGTTCTCAAGCAGGGATAATTTTAACCCACAGGGAATAAAATTTAGCAATGTCTGAAGGGGACAATTTTAACCCACAGGGGACAGTTAGCAATGTCTGGAAGCATTTTTCGTTGTCACACTAGGGGTGCAGGTACTATTGTCATCTAGTGTTGGAAGCCAGGGAAGCTGCTAAATATCCTGTAAACCAGACGTTTCCCCCCGAGAAAGAATTAACTGGCTCAAAACATCAAAAGTGCTGAGATTGAGAAACCCTGCTTTAAGTGAATACTGATGTTATAAATGCAATAAACTACAAAATACTAGGATAAGCATATGAACTTTAATCAGTGCCTTAGAGAGCATGACCTGAGCCATCTTATCTCCCCTTACCACCGTGAGAAATTCCCTAAGCATTTTTTAACCTGGGAATATATAATAAGCTGTCTGAGCACTGTAGACTTTTGGGCATAAGTAATTAGCTATTACTACCAATTTAAAACATACAAACACACCTGCATTAAGGCAGAAGGCTAGGCCACTTGATCTCTCAGGATCTCTCTCTGTTCTGATACCTACAATTACATAGTGGAACTTTTCAAACGTTCCCCGTTGCCTGCAAATGAAGTCCTCAGTTCTTAACATGGCGTTCAAGGCTTTTCACAGCCTGTTTCCTGCCTGGTCTGTCAATTCTATTTCTATTTTTGCTGGCATGGATGTCTGCTCCAGACAATTTGGCTTGCTAGTCTATGCTCATGTACATCTTTATAACCCTCTACCCCGTGTGTTAGCCCTTGCCAGGTTCCCAAGTCCTCAGGGCACATGCCCTCATGTTGTTATTATCTGCTCTGTTCATCTGGCCCTTAATAATGTAAGTTGTGACTTGTTTCATTTTGCTTTTATGTAATTACCTTTCTCATTCAGAACTCATTACATCTCTTAAAGACATGGATGAGGTAAACTATTTTTTCATCCTTTATGTCCATCCTTCTCCATTTCCTTTAAGACACTACACTTGCCTCCCATATCGCATGGAATGTACAGCAGCAGAAAGTTGCTCCCAGGTTAGTCCTAAACTATTTACCTTGATGTATGTCTCATATCATGTCCCACTCTACTCTTAATCAAATCAAGGGTCATCTTGAAGTCAGACAATGGAAAGCATTCTGAGGTTGCGTCTGTATTCAGGGCAGGGAGGCTGTGATTGTAGCCTCCCTGCCAAAGGAGTGTACCAAAGATTTGTGTACACAGGAGTGTACCAAAGATTTGCCAACCCTGCTCTTTCCTTTCCTTGGTATCATCAGTTCATTTACAGATTTCACAATAGATGTGGTCTCCATACTAGATTTAAAATGTGGAATCAGCGAGTGTTCTGTAGACAAAATAGACTAGATCACCACATAATCCGATCTCATTACTTGTCATCTTAATCTGGGGTATTTTAGTCCCTGGTAAAAGAAACCTATCACATACAAGGTGAATAAAAAAAATCAGTTTGAATGTATCTGAGATGTAATCTATGGATTCTATGGAATCCAAGAAGAGGAAATTATCTGAAACCCAAGAAAAGGCACTCTATTTTACCTTTTCTCTGTTTCACTCTGAGTGTCTTCTCTTTCTTCTATGCAGACTTTCACCCCATATATCCTTTTCTGGCTCACTCTCCTGAGAAAATGTTACTTCTTTAGGACAAACATAACAAATACCATAGCTCCTCAAATGAAATACACTTATTTTATTTTATTTTTTTGTTTGTTTCCTCTACTTATGTATTTATATTTTTATTTCAGGAAATTATGGGGGTACAAACATTTTGGTTACATGTTATGACTTTGCCATATCCCAACCGTGATTTGAGACATGCCCATCCCCCACTACAACGCTCACCGCGAAACACTGTTATTTTAAAGGCTCAGCCTAAACTCGCAAACATCTCTCAATTCCAAATCAAAATTGGCCCAAATGAATCAAAATTGATCAGTGATTTCCAGAGAAATAGAATAAAGAGAAATATGATTGCTAGGTGTCCACTCCTTTGCGTAAAAATAGCCATGCGAATCTCAGGAAAAAGACACGTGACCTAAAAATAGATATCACCAAGAGTATTTACTTCATCAGCATTGTCTCATGGGCAAAACAATCCAGTGAAGTAGGAATCGTCCCTCCCCTACAATAAACATGCTGGCTCTGACATAACTTCTATGACAGTCCAATTGGTAAAAGAAAGACTCAGATGTAAGATGCAGTCTGTCTGATTCCAGAGCCTGGGTCCTTGCCACATCTTCAGGAGACCTAAAAACTGTTCTTACTACATAGGAGAACAAGTTAAACGTCTTTGTGTTAGAGATAGCCAGATTCAAAAGTATAGCAAAATAAAAGGTAATAAAAATAAAATAATGTTAATAACTACTAACGTTTATTGAGTACTTTCTATGCCTAGGCATGTGCTAAGTGTTTGATATGTATTTGATGCATTTAATTTTTTTACAAACCCTACGAGACAGGGATCATTATTATCGCAGATGACAAAACAGATGCAAGAAGAGAATAAGTCACCTGCCTAAAATAACAAAGCCAGTTAATGATGAATCGGGGTTTAAATCCAGGCAAAATGATCCCAGAATCCTGTGCTTTTAATAACCAAAGATTTGACTACAGGTATCCCTAGGGAGAGAAAGAAGCAAGACATCAACTTATTGTTAAATTATATAAGCCTACTTCATTAAAATATGTGAATGCATATGTGTGTGTGTATATATGTGCACACACATATATGTTATGTGCATATATGGATGTGTGTATATGCACACACATGTATTTTCTGTATAAATGTATAAAAAATACACTTAATCTTTAAAATGTTCAAAGCTGAAAATTCATGGCTGATAGTGCTTTTTTTTATTCCTTTCTTTTGCAAAGAAAAACTGCCTGCTGGTACCTCTCCTTTTGTCAGAGACTGATAAGGGTTGTACAATCTTGTAGTCAAAACATCTCACTAAAAAGCTTCTTTGGCGGCAAAGCCTATCTAGGAGAGTGTTTGGTTTCCTGGCTGCCTTATTTGTTTACAACAATGCTCTTAAAATTGTCTCTACCATCTGTGTGAGGTCTAGTTCCTTGAATGAAAATGAGATATTAAAATGCCATCCAGATGTCTAGATGCATATCCACATTAACATATTATGCAAATTGTCACGAGGCATTTTTTTTTCCCTTCTTAAACAGAAAATATTTTTAGATAGAATATAAGAAGTAAATCTGCAGAGGCAAAAGAAAATTTTTAAAAAGGTAAAGGAAACAAGATGCATCAGATTTGCATCACTTATCTTTTTATAATCATATCTTATGGAACTGTGACTTGCAAATGTTTTGTGTCTATTACTTTAAAAAGAAAAAAATGGATATCAACAGAAAGAAACAAAATTCGCCTTGAAAGAGAAAAAACAGGATTTTAGGATATACTATTTTGTATAAGAGAAATGATATAAAAATTAAGAATGCTTATTGATTCAACATCCCCAATTAACATATGACATATATCATCGTTTAAAGTTGTGTACCGGTTCTCCAGTAAAGAATAAGTAAAACTTTATTTCAGATGTTTTTATTATTTAAAAATTCTAAATAATGGCATGTTAAAAATGATTCCATGTTTATGGGTTTATTGTATGGGGTATGAATGGTGGAAGTTTCTTTAAAATGTTACAACAATTTCTATTAAAAGTATGACATGTTGACATTAATAATAATTAGTCATCTTAGATGTCAGAAAAATTAATAGTATGACTTGTGAAGGAAAAGTTATCTAATTCATTCTTGGATTAACCTGGACCACTCTTGATATTTCTTCTAATTTCCATATTCCCTTTTTTAATTCTGAATATATTTTCTTGGTGGGGAAGGGAGTGGCGTAAAAGTTTTTAGCGCTCATGTAAATTCAAATTCAAACGTTTCTTTTTTTTCCTCATCATAAAGAAACAAAGAATAGTGAATAAGAGCATTACTTTTAAAAATATGTCTTGCAGGCTGGTGTGGTGGATCACGTCTGTAATCCTAACACTCCGGGAGGCTGAGGCAGGAGGATCACTTGAGCCTAGGAGTTGGAGTGATAGTGAGCTAAGATGATGCCACTGCACTCTAGCCAGGGTGACAGAGTGAGACTCTGTCTCAAATATAAATAAATAAAAATACATCTTGCAATCTCAATTATTCTTCAATGGATATTTAAATTGCAAGATGAATTTGTATTTATTTATTTATGATGAACTCTGGAACATGTTCCAGAGATAACTAATTCATTCTAACTACCAAGGCCTTGACACAGAGTGGAAAGTTTAAACCAGGGTTGGGGAACCTGCGGCCTTAAGGCCACATGTGGCTTTAAGGCTGGATGTTCCCCGCCCCTGGTTCAAAATATAATCAGCAAAACAAAACTAAGTTAAAATCTTTTCAGGGTCATGTTACCTGTGAGCTTGCCATTAATGATAGATTTTTCTTTTTTTCTCAAAGTCGATTCAACAGACAGACCATTAACACCTATTTAAAGCCAGTAAAAGCAGTTAACACCCAGCAAATTGTCCCACTAAACTTTTTCCAGCAGGGATGTGGCATAATAAAATGAAAATTTGTAAAAGATAACATTAGTGAGAATGTGGAAGATGGACTGAAAGTGGTCAAGCCATAGCAGAAGGAAGGATAAGAGTTTAAAATTCAAGTTGAAATTGGAATTGTTCACTAATACACAATGAATCAGCTAAGCATTCTATCTTCTTCATTCTCTTACAATTAAGTTGTGTCGAGAAGTACAAAGAGAAAATGAAGATAATTATTACATTGGATAATTATTAGATTCAGTTCAGCAAACACTAGCTCAAAAGAATTAGATGATCCATACAGCCTTTGCACCCACACACTTTGCTGATAAACTGTTCCAGTGTCCTGTCGGCCTCGCGTGCTTGCCTGGCTGGAGCTGGGAGCTGTACCGTCCCTCCTGCTCTCCTCACATGCAAATGGCTGTAGCCAATTGCCACCAAATGTGCCAAAATTCTTTCCAGTAGTCACAAGAAAAATTAATGGAAACAAGGTAATTCAACACAACCCTATACACTTTCCTTAAAAATGGAAACAAAATCCTAATAAGTCAGAATTCTAAGTGAAAATACAGACATAACACTTACTGCTATTGACTATTGACCTTTAATTAATTAATTTATATATTTACTATTTATTTTTGAGAATCTTGCTCTCTCCCCCCAGCAAGAGTGCAGTGGTATCATCATAGTTCACGGCAACCTCAAACTCCTAGGCTCAAGCAATCTTCCTGCCTTAGCCTTCCAAGTAGCTGGGACTACAGGTGGGTGCCACCATGCCCCACTAATTCTTTTTTCTTTTTTTTTCTTTTTCTCTGTGTGGATATGAGGTCTTGCTCTTCCCAGAGCTGGTCTCTAACTCCTGGCCTCAAGCAATCCTCCTGCCTCAGCCTTCCAAAGTACTAGGATTACAGGAGTGAGCCACCATGCCAACCTACCATTCATCTTATCTCTAGAAAAGTTGGACAAGCACTACTGAAGAATTGCAGTGTCAGTAATTTTTAACCAAAGCACCCAAAAGTATATTATAACTGTTTTATCTTCTATCCAAGATAATAATCAAGAAAGAAGTACAATATAGTACCTGAGAGAAGTTTGAATTTTACTTCAAAGTGCATTTTGAAAGAAATAGTAGGACAATGCAACCTGGCTTACTATTGCATTATTTATACAATTTGGAATTCAAATAGAAAATATTCAATAATCTGATTATCACCTAAGGGTGGGAAAGAGTTTATAAATGCTCCAGTCCCAATTGCAAGTGGCATTACCTAGCAAAAAAAAAAAAAAAAAAAAAAATCAAAGGTTCTACTGGTTTGGAATGATGAACCACTGAAAAAGCAAACTCATCCCTCAAGAATGCCAATTTACAGAGTTCAATGCAAAACCCTTTTCTTTTCTTTTGTTTATTGCTTCACATTTGTATTTATGCAGCAAATATCTATTGATCAGGAATGATTAGGTGCCAGTCGCTGTCCCACTGTGATAGCTGCCAAGTGCAGAGCCATGTGATACTTCTTCCTAGTGCTGCAGGAGAGACGATGGTCAAATCAAATCTTTTCCCGTTCGGTTTCTCTGCCTTTCTATCCATCCTCCAAAGCTCTTTTTGCCGGATATTCAAAAATGCAATTTTAATGCTGCCATTCTAAAGCTCTAATTTTTCATTGATTCCCATCGCCTAAAGAAAAAAATGGAAGCTTTATTCAAAATATTTTAAAACTTTTCCTTGTCTGGCCCAAACCTAACTTAGTACTTTCCTCTTTGGACTTCTCCAACTTCTCTTCAAGTACTTGAAAGTCCGTTCAATCTGTCACCCAATAATACATTTTTCTACCCCTGTATTTTGGCTGGTATATTTCCTTCCTCTAGCAATGTCTCTATCTCCAAATCTCCAAATCCTCCCAATTATTTAAGAAAGCTAAGGTAATAAAAAGTTTTAAAGAATTAAAAAAAAATCTAAGGAAAGAAAACTTAGGTGGTAGCACATAGTAGCTATAGCCCAGTCTCTTACAAAAGATTTTATTTGCAAAGGTCTCATCTTATTCTACTAATGATACTGACGATTTTTAAACTCCAAGTATATCTATACAGAAAAATGCAGAAATTATCTGTGTATAGTTTATGAGTTTTCATAAACTGAATACACAACACACAATTCAAAGAAAGAGAACATTGCCAGCACTGCAGCGGGTCCCTTCCTGTCCCCTTCCAGCCACTGCAACTCTCAACGGCAACTCTTTACTGACTTCTGACAGCACAGATATGTTTTAGTCTCTTGGCATAGATGGAATCATGCAGTCTATACACTTTTGCGTCTGGCTTCTTCCACTCAATGTAGCGTTTATGGGACTCCTCTGTACTGTTGCGTGTGGTTGTAATTTGTTCATTCTCATGGCTGTAATGTATATGTCTATTATGCAACCATGTCACAGTTCAGTAATTCATTCTAGTGCAGATGGACATTTGAGCAATTTCCAGTATTTGACTAGCAGGAATAATGCTGCTGTGAATATTTTAATTTATGTCATTTGGTGAACATATATATGCACTCCTTTTGGGAACATAGCTAGTTTGTAAGCTGCCTCATTGACCATACCAGACTGTGTCTTTAGGGCAATGTGTCTACCTGCTTTTTTTTTCCCAGTATCTTGCCTACAATATTAATGCAATAAATATGAATAAGTATAAGCTGAATATATTACTGTATTAAATCCATTGGAAAACACCACCTTAGTTAAAATGGAAATAATATGAGTTATTATTATTATTACTTTAAATAATCTAGGTCATTATTGTGGTAATAGAATTCAAATATTTCACTGGATGTCACTGGTTTTCTACACTGACCCTGAGGAAGGTCAGTCATCTTGTCCTAATTGCTGTAATCTTTAAATCCAAGCAACAGAGGTAAAGAGATAAAAACTGCAAAGAAACACCCATATATTAAGCAATAAGTATGTTAAAAGAGTCACAATTAAGATAATATAGGGTACACTAAATACAAAAGTCCATGTACTTTTCTAAAATGAGCAAATCTCCCAGTCAATGGAGATGATTCTGGTTCCCAGAAGGCTAATAAAGTCAGTGTATGGCTCTCACTAAAACTGAGATTTGTGCATCTCCACATAGCTCAAGAGACACGAGAGAGATACTGTAAATTTTTCCACTTGTAAAGGAAAAACCGGCAATGAATTTTGCCAGTTTTAACACCAGATTCACACATGCTCTAAAAATGTTCAAGGGCAGCCAGTCCATATTTATAGTGAGTCACTCTTAACACTAGACCTAAACTTTCCAAACTTAAACTTATGCCTAGCTTTGTGACAATTAGTTATCACTGCTGTAGTTAAATATGCTGTGAGGAGCCTAGGTAAATCCATTATGGTGTACACATTTGATCTCTTTAGCATTTTCTGTAAAATAGCACATAAAACCACAAACATGTTCATTTGAACTGCCTTATCGGTTGCTGCAGCTGATTTTAATCAGCTCTGAGCAGTTCTCCCACCCCGCTCACCCTTACTGCATCTTTCATAAAATGACTTGACGAGCTTAATTTTCTCTTATCCACCACTTCTGATGGGGACCAATCTCATCACATTTGAGATTTTCAAAAACTGAACCAATGCTCTGATTTTTAAGGTCATGCACAAAAGAGTCAAAATGTCTGACTTAATAAGACAAAAAGGATCATTGAAAAGTATATCAACAGTTTGGCACTCAATTATATTACAAAGCATGTGATTAACATTTATCGGACAGTCCCAAAAACATACAAATAACATAAAAACTAGAAAATAAATTTAAAATATTTAAAATTACCTTCTGACCACCTAAACTTTGTATTTTTGTTTTTATTCTTTTGCAGTGGGCAAAAAAGCTAATGATCATTTGCATTTTTGCTTTTGATAAAAATTCCATTTTTCTTTTGCTTATTCACTTCCTCAGACAACATATCCAATTCTTTTGTCTTCTGAAAGGAAGGCAGGCTTTAAAAAGGTCTTCACTTACAGACAACTTGCTGAACACTCTGCCTATATGTTTCTACATATTTTATCAGCATAAGAAATAAAAATTTAAATGTCATAAGGAAGCATCGAAGAAAAAAGCAAAGACAAAAGGAAGCACTTTTTTGATTATGGTTTAAGAAAAAAATTATGAATTACCTAAAACTGACCTTCCTTTTTCATTATCCACAATGATGAGGAAAAGTTCAATGTTTTCAGTGAGGCAATTGGGGATACGCAAATAACGGGTCTAAATGTCAGCCCAAATTTTTTGGCTTGTTTTTGGGTTGAAGTAGGCATAAAACTTTTCTGAGAAGCATCTCAAACTCATGGATACTCCCTGTTAGCTCAACTCAGTGTATGTGCACGTGTGTGCGTGCATGTCTGTGTGTGGAGGATAGGAAAATATCCTGTCTGGACACACATGTTCATCAGACAACTTTGGATACACAGAAATTTGTTAACTCCTTTGTCTCCTGGATAATCTAGCAAATCTTGGGACATTGGTCAAGTTACAATTAGTCCTTCCTTCACTTGGGAAGAGATAGGAATGACAAAGTGTCATTTTTGTTCCTGGAACATGGTACAGTGAGGCTCTGATTTTTTTTCTTTCCCACTTTTCTCCGAATATTTTTGGTACAAACATTTTTGGTTACATGGCTCGCTTTTATGGATAGCTTTTGTAATGCTTGAGTCAGGGGTATAAAGGACTGTAAGTGTGCCCATCACCCAAACAGTGTTCACTGTACCTGTTAGGTAGGTTTTTGCCCATCCCCTCATCCCTCCTGTCCCCTGCTTGATTTCCACTGAGTTTTACTTCCCTCTGTGCACATACATACATGCGCATCAGTTAGTTCCAATTTAATAGTGAGTACAAGTAGTGTTTGTTTTTCCATTCTTTAGATACTTCACTTAGGATAATGGTCTCCCGTTCCATCCATATTGTTGCAAAAGGCATTAAGTAATTCTTTTTTAATGGCGAAGTAGTATTCCATGGCATACATAAACCACATTTTGTTAAACCAATCATGTATTGATGGGCACTTGGGTCGATTGCGCATCTTTGCAATTGTGAATTGTGCCGCAATAAACATTCAAGTGTAGGTGTCTTTTTGGTAAAATGACTTATTTTCCTTTGGGTAAATACCCAGTAGCAGGATTGCTGGATCGAATGGTAGGTTAACTTTTAGTTCTCTGAGGAATCTCCATACTGTTTCCCATAGAAGTTGTACTAATTTGCAGTCCCACCAACAGTGTATGGGTGTTCCTTTTTCTCTACATCTACACCAGCATCTATCGTTTTTGACTTTTTAATAAAAGCCATTCTAACTGGGGTAAGGTGATATCTCATTGTGGTTTTAATTTGCATTTCCCTGATGACTAGTGACATTGAGCATTTTTTATATGTTTATTGGTCATTTGTATATCTTCTTTTGAAAAGCTTCTGTTCATGTCTTTTGCCCACTCTTTAATGGGGTTGTTTTTTTCTTGCTGATTTGCTCGAGTTCTTTGTAGGTTTCGGCTATTAGCCCCTTATCGGATGTATAGCTTGTGAATATTTTCTCCTGTTCTGTAGGTTGTCTGTTTGCTCTGTTGATTATTTCTTTAGCTGTGCAATAGCTTTTTAATTTAATAAAGCTCCATTTATTTATTTTTGTTGCTGCCATGATTGCCACTGGGGTCTTAGTAATAAATTCTTTGCCTCGGCTGATATCTAGAAGAGTTTTTCCAATATTTTCTTCTAGAATTCTTATGGTTTCATGCCTTACATTAAAGTCTTTTATCCATCCTGAATTAATTTTGTGAGTAGTGAGAGATATGAATACTGTTTCATTCTTCTGCATGTGGCTACCCAATTTTCCCACCATTTATTGGGTAGGGTTTCTTTTTTCCAGTGTATTTTGTTTTCCACTTTGTCAGAGATCAATTGGCTGCATGTGGAAGGTTTTATATATGGGTTCTCTGTTCTGTTCCATTGGTCATGTCTCCATTTTTGTGTAAATACCATCCTGTTTTGGCTACTATAGCCTTGTAGTATACTTTGAAGTCTGGTAATGTGATGCCTTCAGATTTGTTCTTTTTGCTTAAGATTGCTTTGGCTATTCACGGTCTTTGCTGGTTCCAAATGAAGTGTAGAATTATTTTTTCTGGATCTATGAAATACGATGTTGGTATTTTGATGGAGATTGTATTGAATCTATAAATCACTTTCAGCACTATGGACATTTTAGCAAGGTTGATTCTGCCAGTCCATGAGCATAATATGTTTTATTCTAAGACAAAATGTATACATGTTATGACAGGAGAAGAAAATGTAGAAACATGGCTTTAAAATTTTTTTTTGTATATTTCTGCCCAGAAAAGTGTGCATGTTTGTTATTTAACATGTATTGAGTACATGCTCTGAACTGATCATCTATAAGTTTTGTACACAACTTTTTCCAGTTAATCCCGTATCAGCATCTCCTGTCACATCTCCTAGTCATCTTTTTTTATTCCAGTGGTTGGTGGCAGCTACCACATATAATCTGACAACATCTTGCCTCTGTGTCACAACAAATCTCCCAACTCTGCCCTGGGCTTCTGTACCAGAGCTGGAAGAGTGCTCTATGGAAATATTCTGATACACAGGTACACACCTACCCACGCAAGACAGTGAACACCCTCCACTGGGCCAACCTTGGCCAACAGAGGATGGGTAGTTTTATATAAATACTCCCCTCCTGGATCCCTTGGAGACAATTCTACAATGCAGGCTGCACAGGCCTCAAAGGGCCTGTAGCAGGGTCAAGCCCCAGTGCCCACAGCTGTGAACAGCTTGCAACCATAACCTTGGATTAGCTTTTCCTCCTTCACTGGTACATTCCTCCTACACTTCCACTCCCTGATACCACTTCTAAGTACAAACCACCTGCACCCAATCTGTTGTCTTAGGCCCTACTTTTGGGGAAAATTCAGGCTAATCAAATCCTTATAAGGACCTGATAAGGAAGACACCATACCACTCCAATTTTAAGAGGAAGATACTGATGCACAAAGAGGTTAACTATTAATGATTTGCCCAAAGTCACACAGTTAGTAGGTATGAAACCCTGGATATGAGTCCAGCCAGTCCAGTCCAGAGATTTGTGCTCTTACCACTAGAGCATATTGGGGGAGGATGCTCCCAAAAGGACCATGCTACATGGAGAGGACAGATAGGCTATAATGCCGAGTGAACCAAGAAAATGCATGCATTTATGCATAAAGTAGACACACACATCCACAACACCTTCTGTTTTTCTGCTGTGTAGACCTCGAACTCTATCACCTAAGCCATTTCAGATTTTCTCCTAAGCATGTGCTCTTGAATTTATTAAAAGTCAATTATCAGCAAGGATTTTTCCCTTTCACAAGTGTCTTCATTCTACTGCCCAAGGGAATAATATAAAGAGAAGTTCCAGCCTAGAAAGCAGCTATTCCTTGAGACAAAGGCCTAGAAACTCAGCCCTTCATGACATACTCCCATTCAGTGACTTGGAGAAAACAGGTATTCAATTAGAGAAGCCTAAAATATCTGAGCAAATAAATCATAAATTAATTTTTTTAAAAAGTTGGATATGGAAAACATAATAATTAGCATTTAGCACTTACTATAAAAATTTTCCAGATGTAAAAAGCCGGAAAACATAACATAAATGTATTTTTAGAGGCATGTTACATTTTCAATAATGTTTTTTTCAGATATCTATTTCAGGAGAAGTACCTCTAAATTTAAAGTAATGAGTCCAAGTATAAATAATCCAAAAAACCTGATTTGGTACTTGACTACAAAACTACCTATTGATAACTGAGTATAACTTAACAGTGTCCAGTGTTTCATTTCAATTTATTTTATTTTCTGTGAGTGTTTAGCATAATACCCTTAATGGCTAGAACCATTTCAAGCAAATAACATGTTGAAAAGAAATTTTCTTTCTGTGGTTACCAGAATGTCCCCTAAGTATATAAAATTTGTCAGTTTTTATTATAAAGCTGGGTGATACCAAATGATTAAATTGAGCAGGTCGAACCTAGGCATCAATGCTCTCTGAAATGTTTATGGGTGTAACTGGCTTTTAGATATATTTTTAAAGGGTTAATGGGATTTTTTTTTTCTTAGGGAGCTCCAACTGTTGAATGTCAGGCTGGCCTTGATGCCATGATGCCCAGATATGAGGTGGCAGCCTGTCTCCTGATCACAGTCGTGACTGTATCTATCCAGCCTCATAGAAGAAGGTCTAGGCTATCTCTCCCGATGCCTCGAGAATCTGTACCTGCACAGATGGTGCTGCTCCTTTCATACCTGCTGAGACTTGCTGATGGAAGGGCTAGTTTTCTTGGGGGCCCACACGTTATCAAGATGTTTTCACCCACCTGTCTCCTTCCACGGTCTGCACTAAATTCCATCTGAAGTGCTGAGAAGCCATAACCACTAACTCCCTTCTTTTTCCAAGGCTATTTCCAAAGGTTAAGAGCATCAGTTTACAGAGTACTGCCTGGATTCCAATCCCATTTTCCCCCATTCTCAGCTGTGGGATTCTTGCTAGAACCTTTCCCTATCTGAGTTTTGCTCTTTGAAAAAGATTGATCATAACATATCAACCCCTATCCCGGGGTTGTTGTAAGGAATGAAAAAGATATTACATGTACGTTGCTTAATACAGTTTGTGGAATATAGTAAGAATCCATAGATTTGGGGATCACCTCTGGCTTGGACCCAGAATGTCTATTTCAAGGCCAACCTTTAGTGTACCCACAACTAACTTTGGTGTTTTTCATTTAGTTCCAACACGCAATCTCAATTTCTGGTTATCTTTAGTTGCTCAGTTCAATTCAAAATAGGTCCCATGAAATGACTTTGTTCTCACTGCCTCGGAGTTAATATCTTTCCTAGTTTATCTCCTTGACCTTTTTTTTTGAGAGAGAGTCTCACTCTGTTGCATGGGCTATAGTGTTGTGGCGTCAGCCTAGCTCACAGCAACCTCAAACTTCTGGGCTCAAGCGATCCTCCTGCCTCAGCCTCCCGAGTAGCTGGGACTACAGGCACGTGCCACCATGCTCTGCTAATTTTTCTATTTTTAGTTGTCTGCCTAATTTCTTTCTATTTTTAGTAGAGACGGGGTCTCACTCTTGCTCAGGCTGGTCTTGAACTCCTGAGTTCAAATGATCCTCCTGCCTCGGCCTCCTAGAGTGCTAGGATTACAGGTGTGAGCCACCGCGCCTGGCCCCTTGACTTTTTTTACTCACATTTTACTTTTTACCTTCTCCCCAGTCTATCTGTGTTACGTTATCAATCTTTTTCTCCCAGTTATTTACTGTACTCTTAATTCACAATTCCTGCCTCCTATACCATTTATGTATTCATTCTTTCAATGAATATCATCAAGTGTTTGCCATATGCTAAATAGGAGAATACCAGGAAAAATGAGAGAAATAGTCCTATTAATAGTTGTCTCTTGTCCCTCAGGTTCTAATTATGTTTAATACCATCACATTAAAGTTCATAGTGAATCAATATATGTCTCTGAAATATCAGGTGTCATAAAGAGTCACACATACTCAGATAAGGGAATTTATCAAACATCTACAGAGACGTACACATTCAAGGTTCAAACAACACCATTGACTTCTACCATGTACTTTTCTTATTTCCCGCCCCAAATTTGGTTACCTTTCACCTACAATTGTTAAGCAAACTCATGCACACATAAACACAGAGGTACAGAACAAAGATTTTCTCCCTCTTTCTATCTAAATGAACTTTATGAACTAACATTAAGGGCTGAATAAGTAGGAATCCGATTGCATTCACTGCCTTATTCTTTCTGTCCCTCCATGCGTTTGCTTATCTAGTACAGTCTATACTCTGAATACCTTTGTACCTTGATTGTTTTTGCAAGGCATTACATTAGAGTTAGCAATGTTGAGCAATTAGAGTGCTTCACAGTGCACAAAATTGTAGTCATAAATGCATTCAGTGGATTATTTAGTGATTACAATATATCTTCATAGATTAGATAATTTTTCTTTGGAATGCATGTAATGAAGACGCATTTAAAGTCAAGAGGAATGAATTCACTGATTCACCTTAAATCATATACTTTTTAAATATGGAAGTAAGGTAAAATATTGAGTTATATGAGTAATTTGTAGTTTAGAAAAGAAATAAATGTGTTATTTTTATTCTGAGGAAGGCATTTATCATTACCTTAGATACTACCTAGATTATAAAATAATGAATCTACATCTTCCCTGCTTGAATTGATTGGAAGGTTTCTAAAAACGTGAACAGTATTTTCAAAATGTCATTGATCTTCCCTTTGAACAAAATAAATTACAAAAAAGTGAAAACACGTTCAGCAATGCTAATGACTATCTTCACTCTTCAGTAGAGAGCAATACAACTTTAGTCAGGTATTTGCGGGACAAGACTAGTTAATGATCAAGAAAATCAACCATATAATTCAAATAAAACCACCAAAACAATACTTTGACCTGAACAATTGAGCAGTGAAGATTCTACATTTAAATTAACCACTCTTCTATTTCAGGAGAGACCAACTTGGTCATAAGGGAAAAATATAACCAGCAAGGGGAAAAAATATACCCAGGCCAGGTGACTTAGAGAAATTTTATATGAATCACAATGCTCCAGTAAAGAAGTGAAGCTTCCTTTTCATTGTACTTAGGGAAAAAAAAAACATGAAAATAATCATAGGGTTTCAAATAAAGCATAATTCATAGTCATGTTTAGATATGATAGTTTTATTTTTCAAATGACGTAAAACAGATATGCAAGAAAGGCTATGGAGGGAAACCAAACTGCAGACCCTCCATTGGATGGGAGGTGCAGCTAGTTGATCCTAGATTATAGATGAATGACCAACAAATGACAGCTTTAGAATAAACCCTAATTCCTCTTTTCATTTTGAGTCAAAGATCATCAGAAGCTTCAAGTTTGTTCTTTATGATTTTAATGCTTAGATGTTGTTAGACTTAAAATTAACGTAAGCATTTTCTTTGGGCATTTTTTCCTGGAGAAATTAGAATTCATAGTAGAAATTTAAGGCAATATGAAATATAATTTAACATTATAAGTACATTCATTTTGATTGAAATGAATATAGTTTAAAGTGGTAAAATCATTAGCACATTCCCACATATATTTTGTGTGATACAAAATTTATAAAAATCATTTTCTTTGAAAGAGTTGCAATTAAGTATTGTAAAATTACCGCTTGTTACATTGGTGGGTGTGGCCAATTGTGTTGAGGCGTCACTCTTCCTGTTATGGCTTTGGTGTTGGTGAAGTATAAAGGAAATAAGTGAGATTCACAACAGCGCTATACAATTCTTATGACTCCTGGGCACAGCTTCTGTGCTCTTCCATACTTGAGAGAAGGATAGTCATGAGAGAGACTAGCTAAGTACGCAGAACTTCAGATTTGAAAAGCCCTGCTCTGAGGTCCCTCCGCATTTTATGTCTAGTTCTTTAGGCATCCACTCATAGGTATGTGACTAGCCCCCACACTTTGAGGTAGCTGCATCTCATCAACACACTTTTCTTAAAAAAAACAAGTGTTTCAACCAGTCTTATAGTCACCAGCTGGATTCTCACTTGTCTGGATCCAATATAAGTAAACTCACAGCAATTCTTTGAATTAATGTCACAAGAAGAATTAGTCATGCGCAAACCTCAGGTATCCAGAAGTCTAGAGGAAAGGCCACAGATCCAGATACTGGTCCTTTTCATCCATGAGATTATCCAGAGGCAGGAGTAGAAAAGTAGGAGAGCATGGTTTGAAAGAAAAAAAAAAATTGCAAATAGAAGGAATAGCATATTTAATCCCCTCAAAGAAAGAAGAAATGATGTCATCATTATTCTGGAACTGAACATTACAGCTGACACTGCAGAAATCCAAAGGATTATTAGAGACTTCTATGAGTAACTATATGCCAATAAATTGGAAAACCTAGAAGAAATGGATAAATTCCTAGACACAATCAGCCTACCAACACTGAACCAGGAAGAAATCCCAAAGCAGAATAAACCAATAACAAGTAGCAGCAATAAAAAGTCTGCCATCAAAGATCAGCTGACGACTCAATGGCTTCACTGCTGAGTTCTACCGAACATTCAAAGAACTAACAGCAATCCTGTGTAAACTATTCCAAAAGTCAAGGAGGAGAGAATACTCCCACACTCAGTCTATAAAGCTTGTATCACCCTAATACCAAAACCAAAGACACAACAATAGAAAAGAAGATTATAGGCCAAAATCTCTGATGAACTGATGAACATAGATGCAAAAATCCTCAACAAAATACTAGTAAGGCAAATTCAACAACACATTAAAAAGATTATTCAAGAGGGATTTCTCCCAGGTGTGCAAGGATGGTTCAACATATGGAAATAATGAATGTGATACATCATATCAACAGAACAAAGGACAAAAACCATATGATCGTTTTGACTGATGCTGAAAAAATATTCAATAAAAATCAACATTGCCTCATGATAAAAACTCTCAAAAATTGGGCATAGAGGTATCTTACCCCAACATGATAAAAGCCATATATGACAGACCCACAGTTGGTATCACACTGAATGAGAAAAAACTGAAAACCTTTGCTGTGAAATCTGGAAGAAGACAAGGATGCCCACTTTCACCACCATTATTTGACATTGTACTGGAAGTCCTAGCTAGAGCAATCAGAGAAGAGAAAGAAATAAAGTGCAACCGAATTGGAAAGGAAGAAGTCAAATTATCCTTGTTTGCAGATGATATGATCTTATGTCTAGAGAAACTGAATGACTCCACAAAAAAACCTATTAGAAGTGATAAACAAATTTAGTAAATTTGCAGGATACAAAATCAACAAGTAAAACTCAGTATCATTTCTATATGACAACAGTAAACAATCTAAAAAGAAACCAAGAAAGTAATCCCATTTATAACTACAAATAAAATAAAATACCTAGAAATAAACTTAACCAAAGTAGTGAAAGAACTCTATAATGTAAACTATAAAACATTGATCAAAGAAATTTAAGAAGACACACAAGAAAATGGAAAGATGTTCCATGCTTGTGGATTTGAAGAATCAATATTGTTAAAATGTCCACACTGCCCACAATATTCTACAGATTCAATGCAATCCCCACTAACATACCAATTACATTCTTCACAAAAATAAAAAAAAAATTCTAAAATTTATGTAGAACCACAAAAGACCCAGAACAGCCAAAGCCATCCTCAGCAAAAAGAACAAAACTGGAGGAATCACATTACCTGACTTCAAATTATCCTGCAGAGCTATATTAACAAAAACAGCATGCTACAGGCATAAAAACAGACACATGGACCAATGGAACAAAATAGAGAACCCAGAAATAAATCCACATATCTGTAGTGAACTTATCTTCAACAAAATTGCCAAGAACATGCAGTGGGGAAAGGATGGTCTTTTCAATAAACAGTGCTGGGAAAACCAAATATCCATATCCAGAAGAATGAAACTAGACCCTTATCTCTTGCCATATAAAAAATCAAATAAAAATGGATTGAAGACTTAAATCTAAAACCTGAAACTATGAAACTACTAAAAGAAAACATTGGGGAAAACCTTCAGCACATTGGTCTGGGCAAGGACTTCTAGAGTAATAACCCCAAAGCACACATATTCAAACCGAAATTGGACAAATGAGACCATATCAAGCTAAAACTCTTCTGCATATCAAAGGAAACAATCAACAAAGTGAAAAGACAACTCACAGAATGAGAGAAAATATTTACAAAGTATCTATCTGACAAGGGATTAATAACTGGAATATACAAGGAGCTCCAATAACTCAACAGGAAAAAATCAAGTAATCTGATTAAAAAATGGGCAAAAGATCTGAATAGACATTTATCAAAAGAAAACATACAAATGGCCAATAGGTATATGAAAAAATGCTCTACATCATTAGTTATCAGAGAAACGCAGATCAAAACTGCAAGGAGATATCATTTCACCCCTGTTAAAACAGCTTTTATCAAAAAGGCAGGAAATAATGTATGCTGGGGAGGATGTGGAGAAAGGGGAAACTTTTACACTGTTGATGGGAATGTAAATTAGTGCAACTACTACAGAGAACAGTATGGAGGTTCCTCAAAAAACTAAAAATAGAACTAACACATGACCCAGCAATCCCACTGCTGGGTATAAATCCAAAGGAGAGGATTCAGGATATCAAAAAGATGTCTACACTCCCATGTTTATTGCTGCACTATTCACAATGGCCAAGATTTGCAATCAACCTGAGTTTCCATCAATAGATGAGTGGATAAGGAAATTTTGGTATATGTACACAGTAGAATATTATATAGACACAAATAAGAGTGAAATCTTGCCATTTGTAACAACATGGATGGAACTGGAGAACATTATGTTTAGTGAAATAAGCCTAGAACAGAAAGACAAATCTCACATGTTCTCACTTATACGTGGGTGCTAAATATTAAAAATAATGGATCTCATGGAGAAAGAGAGTAGAATGATGGTTACCAGAGGCTGGGAAGGGTAGTGGGAATGGGGAATAAAGTGGGGATGGTTAATGGGTGAAAACATATAGTTAGATAATTAGATATAATGAACTATATGTGATAGCCTAACAAAGTGACTATAATCAACAATAAGTTAGGATATACATTAAATAACTAAAAGAGTGTCATTGGAATGTTCCTAACACAAAGAAACAATAAAATGCCCGAGGTGGTGGATTCCCCAACTACCCTGATTTGATTAATTCATGTTGTATGACTGTATCAAACATCACATGTACCTATAATAATTAAAAATTAAATTACATAGATAAATAAAAACAAAAATTAATAAAATAAAATAAAAATAAATATCTAAAATATTCCTTCTGAATATATTTTTACATTTGAGATGATCTAATTGTGCTTATTGTCTGTATATAATTGTATTAGTCTGCCCACAAATTATCTCCAAATGCCATCTCTCTTATACTGAGTAATCAAATTATTTGGCATGTATTTTAAAAATATATTTTTCTTCATCTTTAAGCAGATATATGTATGCAGACAAAAAGAAATCCCAGCTTTATTATGAAAACCTGAGGAAACCCTATTTTTTTTTTTAATTTTTGATCCAAGTTCTCTTTTCCCTGGAATTTGTAACAATAAATGGTTTGATCCAGACCCCAAGTCTTGCAATGGTCTTTGTGGATTTCTTTGATAATCAATTATAATCTTCAATCTCATCTTAAAGGTCTAACTGGCTGCAATTAATCAACTTTACATTACTTACTTTCTAATAATCTTAAGGGTTAAATTCTCTACACATTTGATATTAATGGCTATGACATGGATGCAATAGAATTGTCCCTCAGTTGTTTCAAATACATCAACTTTCTCAAGTGTACTGAATTGAAGCTCTTCCAGAAAATCGAATCTGATCATTTTCCACTCCTCTTCACTATCAGCATTCTATATTTCGTCTGGTGTTTTACCACCTGTTACTTCCATCTGTTTCTACGGCTGTGGTTAGAATTTACAAACATTCCAGACACTATGTCTTACTCCTAGTCTGTTTTTTCCAGTGATGACTACTTTGAGGTCTACCTCTTAGACTTTCCCCTCATGGATTGCCACCAATGTGTCTCAATTTTGGAAAACCGAAAGGAATAAATTAGTTCTCATTGCCATTTTATTTTCTTTTTTACATCTGTAAACCAGAATACCACCTGAAATAAAAATGTACTAGAAAAAAAAATTGATACAGATGCCACAAGTTGATGTTACCTTTCCATAGATAGTTCAAAACTAAAGAAAAATTACATCTACATTTTTCATAAAAGTAATCCATCACCAAAAAATAATTTCACAATATAGAATGTTATTTTCTAAGAAAATAAATATCTCTCATATGTTATCTATTTCTAGTCTTACTTCTAAGAAGCAACCATTTTTAACCATTTTAATTCTTCTTATATTCATCACCAATTTTCTATGTTATATGCTTACACCATTTTTTTTCTCTGTAAATCAAGTTTAGTCAGGACCTGTTTTTTTCTCTGTTATGAAAGATGATGGAGTTAGCTCATTTAAGTCACTTAGCATATTTTCATTCCATTCTTCTCCTGAGTTATGATAGTTTTTGCATACATTTGATAAAACTGCTGTAACAAAGTGTCACAGACTGTATGACTTAAAAACCAGAAATTTACTTTTCTTACACTCTGGAGGCTAGAAGTCAAAGATCAGAGTTGCTTCCTTCCGAGGCCTCTTTCCTGGGCTTGTACTGATAGATGGCCCTCTTTTTCCTCTGTCTTCACAAAGTCTTTTGTCTGTGTAAGCCTGTATCCTAAACTCCTTTTCTTATACCATTAATAATACCAGTTATATTGGATTAAGGCTCATTCTAATTACCTCATTTTAACTTCGTTACCTCTGTAAAACCCTATCCCCAAATACAACCACATCTGGGGTACTGTAGGTTAGGATGGCAACATATGAATTTTGGAGGACCACAATACCTCTCATAACATGATTACTATTATCACTATTATTAATTTTATTAATTATTGATTATATTATCAATATATTAATTATACTATTAATTTGTTAATTAAATTGATTTATTCAACAAATCCTCATTGAGCAACCCAATGAGGTTAAAAAAAAATCGTAGCCTTCCTGGAGCTAATATCCAAGTAAGAGAGGAGAAATACTCAATAAAAAATAGCATAATATTAGATGGTGGTAAATATTAACGAAACAATGAAGCGAAATAATGCAGTGGAGTGACATGGCCAAGGGCAAGGTAAAGAGTTCCTTTAGAATTATGGAAGGTGACAATTGAGGTGAACATGTGCAATTATAAAAAGACAGCCATAAGAAAACTTCAGGAAGAATTTTCCTGCCAAAGAAACAACAAATGGAAAGGCCCAGAGGCAGGAAAGGACTTGGTGTGTAAGAGGAATACAAACTCATTGTTTTGACCTCCAGTAATGAGACAAGTTCAGGAAGATAAGTGAATTTGAAATAGTAACGGGCCTTTAAGACCTAGACAGGAATTCTTCTTTGGGTTTTCTTAAGTTTAAATAAATGCCTTTTAAATAAATGCCTCTTCACTTATTCTATTAGCATTAGACAGTAGTGAATTTATGATTCTTATTGTGAAAGATCAGGTAATTAGATGCCCTAAACCTACCCCCTCTCCCATCCCTTCTGCCCTCTACCAACTGTGCCTTTAGAATTATGTTTTAGATAACATTTAGAGTCTGTTTTGTCACCAAAATTAGATCCCCAAAGCATTCCCTATAGATGCATTCCAAAATGAGAAAATTAATTATCTATAATTGTTACCATGTCAATAATATGCTTGTATGGATATTATTTATTGCAAAATCAAGATGTATACTGAACTGACAGTATAAAACTTGGTTGCTCAGTGTGAGCAACTCAGAAAAGGGATTTTCAAGTGTAAAATCCAACTGTGTTCTTTTTTCCTATCTTTCTAGCAATTGTACAAAATGATAAAACATTTTAGTGTGTCTCATATTTGGATCACAGCTTTCTCATCATTAAAGATTCAAAATTAATAAACAGAAACCATTTTCTTCTTGAAAACAGTTTTCAGACAGGCCACAGATTTCTTCAAACATGAACTGATTGTTTTTTAAACATGACATATAATTTTTCATCCCAAGATCTCATTTTACTGAACACCTGTGCTAATTTAATTGCATTGTTGAGTAGATCCCAAACCTCCTCTTTCTTTCATTCCTTTTTTTTTGGTTTGCTGAAATACAACCCCACTGTTTTCTTCCTGAAATTTTTAGCGTCTTTCATTGCCTGGGAAATTTGGCAAGAATATATCAAACTAAAAGACTTTGTAACGACTCGTTTTGTTTGGCTCTCAGTTGGCTTTTTCAATATAAAGACAGTTTTTATTCCTAATTTTGGCCATTCTTTTCTGATATTCTACTTATTTGTTTATTCATTCTATTTTCAAAATGTTTCTTTGAATTAAACACTAAATCTCTTAATTTTTATCTCTCTCATTTTTGTCATCATTTATGTTTCAAGCAATTTTATTCATTTAAAGTTTTAATGTTTCTGTTGATCTTTTTATTTTGAAAATTTATATTATACATTTTGAAGTATTTTTTCTTTATTTGTGACTTTTTGGTAACATACATCATATATCTTTAAGAAATTTTATGAAATGTCTGTTGTATTTCCTAAAATTCCACTTTCAGGTCTAATAGGGACTTATTCTCTTTTAACTTTCCCTTCTTTTACATTTAATGTAATTTAGAGAAGGACTAAAATCATGTAGTCACTTGACTATATTGACTTTAATGTCCAAACGCCTTTTAGAAGGACATTCTTAATGATGTTAGGTTTATAATAGGCTATTTTCTTGAAAAATCTACTTGCAATTGACTTGAGCAGATTAAATCTCTATTAAGGAAAAGTACACATATTAATATTACTTAATTAACCATTTAATTAAACTAATGTAAACTTTATATAAGTTTGATATACTTTTACAGTGATTGTATATAATTGTTTCTTGATAAAGTATGCATCCTAAGGAACTGAATTTATTACTCACATGAAGAGTGAGCTATTTAATTTTTGAATTATAATCACCTGCTTCCCTTAACAATGGGAGAAATATGTGAGTTTTTAAAGATTTCAAGAATTTGGACCAAATAAAATGATTTATATCATAGTATAACTTGAATATTGGAGCTGGAATAATTTTGCATGTTTTGAATGACTTATACATGTTAACCACAAGAAAAATGTGAATCGTTTAAATGAGGATGGCTTTAATTGATTATCTGAATGCTAACAAGCATGAAGACCCATTTCTTTTCCAACCACAAAAGAGTAGGCTTGAATGGCATATATCATTAGTTTAATTTTTTGTTCCAGGAATGATGGAGTGATCTGTACACCACTCAAAGTTCTTCGACTTGGAGCTAAAGTTAGGGACCAAATGAGGTTTGGAGATTATTTCCTTTGTGATGAGCGTGTCTACAAAATTTAAAAAATGGAGAAAGGGTTTTTCTTCCTGACACAAAAAAGCCAAGCTATTCAAAATGAAGACTATCAACTTCCTCCCCTTTCCTTCTTCCTGTTCAAAGTATGGTTGCAACATCCGGTAGTGCAGCAACTACCATGTGAACATGAGTGTAATGCCACATGTTGATAATAATAAAACAAAAAGTTAGAAGCAGCTAGGACCCATGGTGCATTCCATGAGCAAAAGGACCAAACTTCAATTTCCTTATATTGTTATGTGTGGAAATGTGTACTTGTCTTTTTTATGTTACATATTCTATTACTTGTAGCTGAATTTAATCCTTACTGATATATAGACCTGATGAGCAATAGAGTAACTTAATTACTTAAACTCTCTAAGTTTCAATGTCTCTCATATATTAAGAAATGATAATATTAGTATACATCTTAGTGTTATGATAATACAAGATAATGAATGTAATAAGCTTGTGCACATCAGTTATTTATTGCAGAGTAACAGTTGTCTCAAAACTTAGCATCTTAAAATAATAATAAACCTTTATAGACTCACACAGTGGATGTGAGTCTGGAATTTGAGTGGCCGGGCAGTTCTGGTTCAGAGTAGCTCACAATGTAAAGTCATATATGCAACAGAGCTGCAGTGAATTGAAACCTTGACTGAGACTGGAAAATCCACTCCCAATGTGGTGTCCTCACAAGGCTGACCAGTCAGTGCCTCCTGTTGGCTGGAGGCCTCAGTTCCTCGTTATGCAGATCCACCCATTGGGCTACTTGAGTTACCTCACAACATAGCCACTGTCTTTTCCCAGGGAAAACAACCCCAGAGAGAGCAAGATAGAAGCTATCCTCCCACGACCTGGTCTTGGAAGTCACGCAGCATCATTTCTACCACATTCCACAGTTAGTAACATGTCAAAAAATACACCCACAGTTAGCAGGGTAGAAATTAGTCTCCAACTTTTGAAGGGAAATATATCTGATAATTTGTGGACACATTTTTTAAATTACCATAGAGAGACTGTAAACTTCCAGCCTACCCTTTCCCCAGTGACATTCTTCCACCCTCACATCAACAGATGCACTCACACACACATACCTGTTTTCCTTTATCCTCAAAAACACTATGTTGCATGTAGAAAGTTAATACAGTTTTATTTTTTGTTCCCCAGGAAGTAAGATTAAGCTTTATTTCAAATTTAAGAAAACAGCTTCTAGCTCTCCAGAGAATTCATTATTGGGCAGCGGTAAAATGTCAGCAAAGGCCATGGCTTGTTATTATAAAAATTACAGCATGCTTTGGCTCAAATCAAATTCCTTGAAATGTAGCATCTATACCAGCAAGAGGTAGACATACTGGGGTTAGCATATGGCAAGTATCGCTCTGACCTCTGATTCTAGAACTAAATGATGTGTGACTGTAACAGAAAGAAACCAATTTCCATAAGCTTCATGTGAGGAGCAGTTTCTTTACAGTCTCACCATCTGCTGCTAGTTAAAATTTTGTGCCTGTAAAATGGTATTTTTACTCCCCACCTTCTACCCCTTTAAATTCTGTAATGAACAAGAAGAATTATTGAAAATGAGGAGAGCTATCTCCATGCATACTTCAAAGCACTCATTAATGGGAGTAGAGTACCAATTTCATTTTTTGAAAGCATACTTCAGCTTCCAGCATACTGGAAAATTTTTACTGATTATGAATTACAGCATCATGTTAAAAATGCCTTTTGATGCTTTATGATGGTGAAAAGAAGATTGCACTTCTATGTCTTAATGATTAGTTACAGCCTTCACAAAAATCTCTGCATGTTTTAGTATAACAATTTGGGGACAAATCTAGTTAGCTTCTATTAGTTGAGGATTCACTGGTTTTCTGATCATTTCAAGTGACTTGACAGTATAGAGAGAGACACATGTAAGACACAGAGCTGAGCCAGATTCTATGATTGGAGGGAAGTAACCCGGGGAGGTAGATCTAGAGGGTGGAAGCTGAGTAACCATCCTTGACTGTCTTCTCTATTTACTCATACGATGTTTCAGTTATTTCGTACTGCTCTATTTAACAACTTTACATTGTTGTCTTAATAATCTTTATCTATTTATATTATATTCAAATAATTATGGAGGTTTTACTTATAGTGAGTGATGTGCTCGGGCAACAACTGGCCTTCTGCTTTACACCGTCTTGCCTGTAAGTTTATGTGGGTATTCTGTGTACAAGTTAACTCATGTTGCATAACAAACAACTGGGTAATCTCAATGGCATTCAATAATAAGCATGCATTTCTCTACTGGGTCTGCAGGTCAGCAGAGTTGGCTCTGGGTTGTCCTCATTTTAAGAGGACAACAGCTTACAGGGAGAAGCCTTCACAGAGAACAGCAGAAACACAATTGCTCAAGCCCATTGCACAAGCACATAGTGAATTTTTTGTTTGTATTACATGTCGTTGCCCAAAGCAAGTGACGGCCCAACCCAAAGTCAAGAGACAAGGAAGTATATTCATACCTTGACGGTTGATGGGGAGGAAATAAAACTTTTGAATACTAATATAATCTACCACATTGTGATCTAAAATTATGTTTTCTTACACCAAAGCTATATAATAAATAATGTTGTAAAATGCTGTAAACCATGTTCACTGACACAATTATAGTTTGGACACAATTTCAAAATAATTTCTGGCAGAGCACTGATTCTTGGGGCTTAATGATGTTTACATCAATTTGATTTGGACTAAGTGATTTTAAAAGTAAAAAATGCTGCTTCATCTATATATGAGGATTTAAATCATTTGTAATATCCTAATCAATATCTCTAATGATTCAATGATGCTATATAAAGTAAATTGGTGTCTATGGCTAATTCTTGAATAGATTATCGGTATCATCCATTTAATCAAATAACCAGTCTTTATTTAGGTCCTACTTGTGCATGCACTCTGCCCAGTGATGTCTATTCAAGATAAACAGAGAGAGAATGGCCCCCAATTTCATGGGACTTATAGGTTAGTGGAAAACAAACACATTAGCTGACTGTGATTTTCAAAAAACAGTTGATATAAAAAAGATTAATATTAGAGAAAATACAGAAGGGTATGAAAGTTTATAGCAGGGAGAATAACACGAATCTATGACGTTAGGAATGGCCTTTCTGAGCAAGTGACCTTTCAATTGAGACCTGAAGGTGAGTAGGAATAAGGGAGATGAAAGTTGTCAGGGAGCATATCCCTGGGAATGAGCATGGCCTTTGTGAGCAGCAAAGAGAAATCCCAATCCCAGATGGCTTCAATGCAGAATAACAGGTAGGAGAATGATGCAGACTAACCAGGAAAGGTAGGCAAAGATGAAATCATGGGGAACTCCACAGGAATGTGGAGATGGCCAAAGGCCTGAGTCAGTGGTACCTTTGAAAGGTTTTAGGCAGCGGGGAATGATGGTGGAGAACAGAAATGGATAGAAGTCAAATGCATGCAACAGATACTTAGAATGAAGCATGAGAAGATTTTAGTGCTTGGGTTACGAAGGTGGTGGAGGAGAAGCAATGGGAAAGATAGGCACATAGAAGGGCTAGGTTAAATGGAGTCGTTCTAACAGTCTCCACTGACAACGCGAAAGGACTGGCAGTTTGTTGGAGACCTACAAAGACACAGTGCTCCCAATGACTGGACAACCCCTGCCACAGGGAATACCTTACTGGCTCTCTCCTTTGGACCTCACCAGCTACCTTTGCCTGCAGTTGACTTTTTCCATAAGATCAGTTCTTATTCTCTGCTTTTTCCACTCCAGGGTCTTTGGCTGTCAGAGAAGAAGGCTTACCTTCTTTTTATTGGTCCCAGGTTAGATTATTGAGTAGAGTTCAAACACAGCATGGCTAGCTTTCCTCTCCTCAATAAAAGGTAGATGTGGGGATAGTAAAAATCCCCAAGAGGGAATTTAAAGGAGTCCCTGTTATAAATGCCAATATTTATATCTATGTCTTTTTGGCATCAGCACCATACTGTGCCACACTTAATATGTGTCATTGTCACAACAGAAATTAAAACTTTTCACCAGATAAAATGCTCTAAAGGGCAGAATATTGCAAGTAAGAATTATTTAGGAAAATTCCATGACCTCAAGTTAAAAGCAAACATACATACATAAATAAATCACCAAACAAACAAAAACTCTATTATCCATTATGATGATAAAATATATTGTAGGACAGAAGCAGTTTTTCTATCAGAAAACAGATGTCCAAAACCATTTTGAACAACTTATTTCCTTCCCAGATGTTACTTATGCTGTGTAGCCATAAGTACCAAGAATAATCTAATGCCCTCATTCAAAATATCCAAGAACCAGCTGAAGAATTTTGAGTGTAAGATACTGCTGGCTTGTCAACATTTCAGGGCACTTGGGTGTGCTATAAAATTGTTTCCTTCATGTATCAGACAAATGTAGACAAAGCCTAAATCTTTTAGGCTAGCGAGTATTCCTTGAGTTCTCATGAATGCTAATTTTGAAGTAAATAATGCACTAGAAAGAGAATTAACTGCCAGCCTAGCACATGATGAAGTACAGATCTATGGGCTCAATTACTCTGTCCTGAATGCAGGCAGGTCTCAATATGAATCTGTTTGGTTGTGCCAGAGACAGTGAGTTCTGCATGCTCAATTTAAGGTCTTCCTTCTGCCACAAAACTTACGCTATCATGCCATAAATTAAATCACACAATTCAGTGTTTTCTAGATACATCATTGGAAAATTGATCATTTCCTCAGGATACAACAGAGGAAATCTCATATACATATATAATGCCCAACCTTCCTTTGTAAACTCCTTTCAAAGAAAAAGGGTCAGAAAGGAAGGGAGAAGAGAAAAAGGTTATGTATTTTGGAGGGAAAGAGCCATATTTTTGACTGAGGAAGACATTTGAAAACCATCTTAGTTGAAGACTGTTTTGTTTGAAAGCTTTTCCGGAGTCAATTTAATGAGAATAAAGATCATGCTTTTTGTTTAGTGTCAAGCATTGGCCCTGGCCTACAGCAGCTCCAAATATGGTTTTAGAGGATCCACACCCTTCACCTCTCACAAAAATCAACTCATGATGGATAGCAGACTTAAACCTAAGGTGCGAAACTATAAGAATTCTAGAAGAAAACATTGAAAAAACTCTTATAGACATTGGCCTAGGCAAAGATTTTATAAAGCAGACCCCATAGGCAACCACAGCAAAAACAAAAATAAATAAATGGGACCTGATCAAATTAAAAAGCTTCTGCACAGCCAAGGAAACTATCACAAGAGCAAACAGACAATCTACGGAATGGGAGAAAATATTCTCATGCTCTACAACTGATAAAGGGCTGATAACTAAAATCTATTTAGAACTCAGGAAAATCAGCAAGAAAAAATCAAACAACCCTATCAAAAAGTGAGCAAAGGACACGAACAGAAACTTTTCAAAAGAAGATTGACTAATGGCTAACACACATATGAAAAAATGCTCAACATTTCTAATCATCAGGGAAATGCAAATCAAAACCACAATGAGATATCACTTATCTCCTATGAAAATGGCCTTTATCAAAAAGTCCCAAAACAATAAATGTTGGCGTGGATGTGGAGAATAGGAACACTCATACACTGCTGGTGGGACTGCAAACTAGTACAATCTCTGTGGAAAGCAATATGGAGATACCTCAAAGAGATACAAGTAGAATTACCATTTGATCCAGCAATCCCATTACTGAGCATCTACCCAACAGAACAAAAGACATTCTATAAAGAAGACATCTACACTAGAATGTTTATAGCAGCACAATTCACAATTACAAAGATGTGGAAACAACCCAAGTGCCCATTAATACATGAGAGTATTACTAAAATGCGGTATATGTATACCATGGAGTTCTAGTCAGCCACAAAAAACAATGGTGATATAGCACCTCTTGTATTCTCCTGGGTAGAGCTGGAACGCATTCTACTAAGTGAAGTATCCCAAGCATGGAAAAACAAGCACCACATGTACTCACCATTAAATTGATTTTAACTGATCAACACTTAAGTGCATATATAGTAATAACATTTGTTGGGTGTCAGGCAGATGGGAGGGGGGAGGTGGAGTTGGGTATAAACACATGTAATGGGTGTGGTGTGCACTGTCTGGGAGATGGACATGCTTGAAGCTCTGACTTGGGTGGGGCAAGGGCAATATATGTAACCTAAACATTTGTACCCCCGTAATATGCTGGAATTAAAAAAAGAAATAAACACACCAAAATGTGGTTTTGGGAAGAAAGGAAGGAAAGAAGGGAGGGAGGAAGGAAGGAAGAAAGGAAGGAAGGAAGGGAGGTTTCATCCTTTGTTAAGTCTTCTGTAGTGAACATCTATTGTTTGACCTACTCATCACCGATTCTTCCTTTCTTCATGACACACCCCTCCCATCGCTCACTCTCAGTCCCTGTGGTTTGGGTGGAGTTGGACCCACTCTCCCATAATCATGGATATAGGCCTGTGATAAAAACATAGTCCAACACACTAAAAACACTAAAACACAAGACATTGCTAGAAAGATTGGGAAAGAAAAGGTATCTTTCATCTCGGTTTATACAACTAAGACCCCAATTCTGAAGTTGTCCTCGGCTATCGTTTAGAGTGGGCCTGACCAACTATGAAATCCATCCAGAAGAAATCACAGTAGAATGATGGAAGTGAGGAATCACAGTCCTGGTGGTATCCTTTCTGGGGTTTTTAAGTGCCAAATCTACTTCTACCCTTTGGTGCTTAAGATGACTGAATTATGTTTATGTACTTGCAATTGGGGTGGGGGCAGGAAAGGCATAACCCGTCCAAAGTAACCCTGAGTCAAATTCCCTCCATAGTTCTCTCACGGGTCCTTATACACATCTCTATTAATGTTTTCCTTCATCATTAGTTCATAGTCTCTTGAAATAAGATACAGATTTTATTAACCTCGGTATCTTTAGAATTAGGCAAAAAGCCTTGCATATAATACATCCACAATAAATGGTGCAAAAAGAGTTATTGTATAAAACAAAGTGCAATATCTTTCTTGGAAGGTCTAGTTTATTAATGCAACTATAATATTACCGTATTTTGTGATATTTTTGAAAATGAGAGTATGGGTAATGAAATAATTATGAAAATATTTTGAAAATTGCTTTATATTTTATAGCTTACATTGATGTTTCATACCATTATCACAGTAGGAAAGAATTCTCTGGCACTAGAAAAAGTCACAAAAAATAATGAATAGCAATTTCTTCTTAGTTTATGTTTGTTTCACTATTCATAATGATTGTTTTGCTACTATTCTCAATTATTATGGATGTTAAAATGCATTTAATAGTTATCACTGCACCAAATATACTCCTCAGCCATTTAACAAGTATCCAAATTTATAGTTTTTATTATAGTTTGTTTTCC
>RJWJ010013310.1:0-40166 GCA_004363605.1 Indri indri
CCGGGCATCACAGACTGTCCACGCTCAGCTGCCCTGGCACCTCAGGGAAGCCCACGGAAGTCAGGCCCTTTGCTGGGCACCCGCTGGGTTTGTAATTAACCAAAATAACAAGCCCCTTCCTGGAATGTCTGATGAAGAACCAGAATTTAAATTTGTACCATTAATAGAAAGAATTTAGCAGCCACTTTAAATCAGTTATGTAATTTTTAAATGGTTTCTTGGAAGACAGTTGTCATTGGGGATTTCCAGACTGTTCTTTTATAGTAGTATTAATACTACTTTAGGAAATCACTACTTTAGGCTTCTGTTCTAATGTAAGATGGTAGAGGAGGAAAAAATAATGAACTTGTTTCAGGAACTGTTGTGATGAACTTAGAATGTCACTGAAATGTTTTCTTACCAACATAATTGCAAGGCACATAAGTGGTTATAATATGAGATGCTTGGCATTGATAAGGCTGTTTATTATTTTTAGATACATTCTAGACCAACCGTGAGCCTGCGGGTTGGGAAATGCTTCTTGAGGACAGGGCCACGTTTATGTGTCGAACATCTCACTCCACGACTGGCACTTTGACGTGCATCCTGGCAGAAGCTGCTCGATTTGTTTTTCTGCATGAAAGTGATTTAGCGCCAGGTGTGTTGGCGGATTCCTCTGGCATAGGGTTGGGGGGAAAGCGGTGCTGGTTCGCAGGTTTGGGGTGCGTGTTCTCACCAGTGCACACGAGGGCTCCCTGACGTGTGAGGAGGAGGGACAGCGCCACCTTGTTCTGGAGCGTTTAGGGGCCGTCTGGCTCCTCCGGGGAGGAGTTTTCCCAGGAAGCAAACCTGTGCTGCTGGGACGTTCACTCAGACCCTTCCCTTTTGAAAAACAATCCTGTTGCAAGTTTGTTTTGGCGGTGACACCAACATCATGCAAAAGATTTAACTAAAAAAGCGGCATTTCCAGGGATCTGGTGTGTGGAAAGTGATATCGCATCCAGTCTGCTTTCAACCGACTGGACTTCACTATAGAAACGAGGTTGATGACAGAAATCCTCTCACGTGGGGAGTGCCGGCGACACGGCCTTGACGTTGACCAGGGATGAGTGTGCCGAGAGGAACCGCGGAGACGCGCTCCCCGGAGTGGGGCTGCTGTCCCGGCCACGCGGGCTGGAGCCGCTGCGCCCCTCAGGTGCTGCCTGGAGGCTTTGGGAGGGGACGTCTCGTCCCCTGGAGGGGGGCCCCGTCTCCGAGCACCTCGCCATTTCCAAGAGCTGGTGAAGTCAAGGTGGTGCGCAGGGAGGAAAGCCCCGGCCTCACCCACCCCAACGCCACCCTGGTCCCGCAGCGACAGTCTAACTGCAGACCCGCGTGTGGCCGTGTGCGTCCCACGCCCATGTTTATTTTAAGGACGTAGCGTGGTGGCGAATGCCAGCCTGCCTAGTGAATCCCTGCTGTCCAGGCAGTCTTGCCTCACTTTAGATTTAGTGACACTATTCTTTTAACTAAATTGGTGGGAAAGATTATCGACGGTAGAGCATTATGTGTGCTGTGTCTCTAGCTAATGATGAGCTATTAAATCCTTGGACCGTGGCTTCCCAAGTCAGGCACCCTCTGCTGTCTTCCTGCTGCCGCGGTACGCAGGATTTCGTTTTTTGTTGTGTTTAGGAGGAGGCTGTGAGGCTGTGAGCAGCGCCTGGTCTTGCAGTTTGGGGACACGAAGCCGGTTAGCCGGAGGTTGAGGGAAGAGAACCTGCGTGCGGCAACGACAGCTGCCTCCTTTCGCTTCCTCTGTTATGGACCTGCGGGGCTTTTCTTTCTTCTTGTCTTTTTTCTCCTTCCCTCCTCCTCCTCCCCCCTGCACTACTGTCAGCTGTTTCTTCCCATGTGACATGATCACTCCAAATTGTTTCCCTTAAATATTAAACATGTTTATTTTTTAAAAAATTAGAAGAGAAAGGTAAGGGAAAAAATAACAGTCTGAAGTCCCGTAATGAGGAGAACCCAGTGTTAACACTTTGGTAAATATGCCTCCAACTAATGTATTATATATGATATGGTATATAATATAAGAGGATATAATACACTACATTCCCCCCAAAAGACTATATTTTGCATACTGTTTTATAACATTTTTATTTAATTTACTATGTGAACGTCTTTTGCCCTGATAAACGTCATTTTTAATGGTTGCAAAGAAATTTGTTTTGTGAATGTATTATTTATTCAACCAATTCTGTTTTGATGGGCCTATAGATTATTTGTTTAAAAAATTATGCAAACAAACCTCTGATAAGCATTCTTTCTTCACCCATCTCTGTGCAATTGTTCCGTTCTTTCTTTGGTGTGTACGCTGGGTAGGAAACTGCTGGGCTTTCTAAAGGCCACTATTATAACATGTCTTGTCGAACAACCCCCCAGAAAGGCAGATTCGGTCTATCCCTGCGACAGCCCGGTATGACAGGGCCCATTTCCCTGCACCCATGCTAAATGTCTCCCAAAACATTTTCACTCATTTCTTTTTTTTCTGCTTTCATTGTCTTAAATGTACACGTAATAATTTTACATACTTATGGGGTACAGTGTGTTGTTTCAATACATGTACACAGTGTAATGATTAAATCAGAGTAGGTAGCATGTCCATAGCCTCAAACATTTATCATTTCTTTGCATTTACAACATTTAAAATCTGCTCTTGTGTCTATTTGAAAACATACCACATGCTGTTGTTTATTGTAGTCGCCCCACAGTGCTGTAGAACTTCCGTGTCCTCCCCGAACCCGTACCCACCTGCAGTAACTGCTGTTCTGCTCTCTACTTCTACAACACCAACTTTTTAAACTTCCACTCATGAGCGAGAACACGCAGTATTTATCTCTCTGGGCCTGCCGTATTTCACCTAACACAATGTCCTCAAAGTTCATTAATGCTGTTGTGAATGACAGAATTTTGTTATTTTTCATGGTTAAATAATATTCCGTTGTGCACACAAACCACATTTTCTTCATCCATTCATCTGCTGATGAACACCTAGGCCGATTCTATGTCTTGGCTACTCGAATAGTGTTGCAGTACATAGCGGGTGTGGACATCTCTTTGACACACTGATTTTCTTTCCTTTGGATATAAACTCAGTAGTGGGTTTGCTGGATCATCTGATAGTTCTATTTTTAGTTTTTCTGAGGAAGCTCCCTACTGTTTTCCATCATGTCTGTGCTAATTTACATTCCCACCGACAGCATGTGAGAGTTCTCCTTGCTCCACATCCTGGCCAGCGTTTGTCGTCTTTTTAATAGTAGCCATTCTAACGAGGGCGAAGTAATAATCTCATTTCGGTTTTGATCTGCAGTTCCCTGATGATCAATGATGTTAAGCATTTTTTTATATATCTGTGGGACATTTGTATGTCTTCTTTTGGGAGATGTCTATTCAGCTCACTCATTTTTTTAAATTGGATTTTTTTTTCTGTTGAGTTGTTTGAGTTCCTTGTATATTCTGGATGTTAATCCCTTAACAGATGAATAGTTTGCAAATATTTTCTTCCGTTCTGCAGGTTGTCTCTTCAAGCTGTTGAGTGTTTCCTTTTCTGTGCTGAGAGTGGGATGTCACAGTCCCCAACGGTTATTGTGTTGGAGTCTATCTCTCCCTTTAGATCTAATAATATTTGATCTGTGTATTTGGGTGCTCCAGTGTTGGTACATACATGTTTAAAATTTTCATTTCCTCTTGCCGAGTTGATCCCTTAGCTATTGTATAATGACCTTCTTTGTCTCTTTTTATAACTTTTGACTTAAAGCTTGTTTTATCTCATATGAGTATAGCTACACCTGTTTGCTTTTGGTTTCTGTTTGTGTGGAATATCTTTCTCCATCCCTCCACTTTCAGTTTCTGTGTGTCTTTACAGATGATGTGAGTTTCCTGTAGGCAGCCTATAGTTGGGTCATGTTGTTTCATCCATTCAACCAATCTATATATTTTAAGTGGGGGAATTTAATCTGCTTGCATTCAAGGTTATTATTTGTAGGTGAGGACTTATTCCTTTCATTTTATCAATTGTTTTCTGGTTCTTTTGTTCCTCTGCCTCTTTTATTGTTTATCATTGAAGTATGGTGGTTTTTAGTAGTGATAAGATTTGATTCTTTTCTTTCTATTTTGTGTTTCTGCTTTACCAGTTTTATACTTTTGCATGTTTTCATGATAGTGATTATTGTCTTTTATCTTCCAGATATGGGATTCCTTTGAACATTTCTTGTAAGGTTGGTCTAGTGGTGATGAATTCCTTCAGTTTTTGCCTGGCTGAGAAGGGCTTTATTTTGTCCTCATTTCTGAAAAATAGCTTGCTGGGTATAGTATTTATAGTATAGTATAATATTTTTAACTGGCTTTTTTTTTTTTTCTTTTTGCACTTTAAATATACCATCCCATTTTCTTTTGGTCTATAAGGTTTCTGTGGAGAAATCTGCTGTTAGTCTAAGGGTAATTCTTTTATATGTGACTTGACACTTTTTTCTTGTTGTTTTTAGAATTCTCCTTTTGTCTTTGACTTTTGACAATTTGACCCTAATGTGCCACAGGGCAAATCTTTTTGGTTTGAATCTATTTGGAGATCTTTTTGTTTCCTGAATCTGTATGACCATTTCTCTCCCAAGAATTGGGAGAGAGCCATTATTTCATTAAACAGGTTTTCTATGCCCTTTCCATTCTTTTCTCCTTCTAGAAATCCCATAGTATGTATATTTGTTCACTTAATGGTTGTCCTGTAACTCTTATAGAATTTGTCCACTCTTTCTCATTCTTTTTTTTTTTTTTTCCTCTGACTGGGTAATTTCAAATCTTCAAGTTCAGAGATTCTTTCTTCTGTTTGATCAAATCTGCTGAAGCTCTTTATTGCATGTTGTATCTCATTCATTAAATTCTTCGGATGCAGGATTTCTGTTTAATTCTTTTTTATGATCTATGTCTCTTGGTCGAACTTCTCATTCATTTATGAATTGTTTTCATCATTTCGTTGAATTATCTGTCTGTATTTTCTTATATCTATTGAGTTTACTTAAGATCATTATTTTGAATTCCTTTTCTGGCAGTTCATTAATTTCATTTTCACAGGGCTCAGTGGCATCTTGGATCACAGGGGATGTAGCAGTGACTCCAGACCCTGGGGTTGTAGAGCCTGGCAGTATCCTAGACTCTGTTAGGCCAGGTGCAGTGGCAGCAAGTACCCCTAAAATGGCAGAGCATAGCTGTTGTTTGGGCCCTGAGGGGGCAGGGAATAGCACAGTGAGAGGAGTGTCTCAGCAGCTCAGGCTCTAGACTGCTAGTCCAGCTCCAGGGAAGCAGGGCACTGGAGTTGTTCATCCTGTAGCATGGGGTGTCTAAGCTCAGCCACTGCTCTGTTTCCCTGATGTCAGCTCAGCCTTGTGTTGCACAGCTGCTCAGCTCAGCCAGGGCCCCATTTCCCCAGGGGCTTTTGTGCCACTTCAGCTCAGGCCTTGGGGGTATGACCACTCTGGGTGGCCAAGGCATCATTTCCTGGGATGTGGGGCACTGCTTCAATTAGGCCCTGGAGGTGTGACTGCTCTGAGCAGCCAAGGTACTGTTTTCCCAGGAGGCAGAGTGGGCTTCTGCTGCAGCCCGAGGAGTAGAGGGAGCAGCTCCACCTCTGATTGGACGGTGTAATAGTTGCTCAAAGCTCAGCTTGGGGATGTTGGGCCACCAAGTGGGGGTGGTTTGGTGGTGCTTCAGCCTCAGGGATGCAGGAGAGCCATGGCTTCTCACCTGGAGTGAGATGGCCTCCAGCCATAGTTCCCATTCCGAGGTGGCCTGGCGCAGTAGCCATAGGGGTCACAAGGGTGGGCAGAGTATTGGCGCCTTAGCGGAGGTGCAGCTGTGTGGACTCCAGGCAACTGAGTGCCTGGGGGAACTGCAGGGGGCCCTGGTGGGGCGTCTGCATGTGTCCAAGTGGGTGATGGGATTGCTGGGATCCTCTTGCTCACCCCCTTGCCCTGGAGAGAAGTTCATCCTGGATCCAGCTGATCCCAACTGAGGGATGGGGTGGTGGAGCTCTGGCATTTCTGTCTGTTCTCTGTGTGGCCATCCCAAGTGTCTTGCCTCACTAGGGTTTCTATTACTCTTCTAACGCACTCTGGTGTTCTCCCTCCCTTGTTTTCATTACAATGCCATTGTTTATTCATTATTCTGGCTGTCTTTGTGAGGGGGACAGGATTAGGGTTTTCTAGCTGGCCATCTCGCTGATGCTCAATCAGCCATTCACTCCCTCGTAAAGCAGGCTCCTTCTTCATTTCTATTGGCCACATCAGTTACTGTCTATTTGTCTTTCTGGTTCGGGGCCCATTATCTCATCTCTGGTTACAAATAAGAAAGGACCAGTTTCTGCATTTCAGTGGCCATGAATGAATCCCTCTGAAAGTCTGAGAACTGTCTCTCCATCCCCTCTCTTAGCCACACCATGGCCTCGACATCACTTCTGAGAGTCTGCACGTGGTCATTCGCAATCCCAGCGCTGCACTGTGTTTCCTGCCATTGTGCGCTACCCCCGTGTATCTGTGTTAGGAAGGAACGCATTGTCCTGACCGTGCTCTGCTATCCTTCCATCTGGAATAGAGCTTTCATTTGTGTTCAATTAATTTTTCAGTCAATTCCTGGAAGTTTCCACTGTTTTTCTTCAAGTATTAAATGCTGATAGTGTAGTAGACATTTGCCTCTACCCCATAATTTGTTTAGCTCTTTGTGCAATAGATTTCATTAAATTAAAAAAAAAAGGTTTATTTGTTTTGACAAGTCCATGTGCTACCATCGTATTGTGCCACGAGCATGTCATAATATAAAATAGTCCCTGCAATTAGCTCGGTGGTACTATGACTTAGAAAATGTCTGCTTTATAATTTTTGACAATTTGAAACTCAACCAAAGTGCTCCCTATAAACACCCTCATTTATGAGATGGATGTTTCTTTAGTTTCTATAGAGGCAGGAGCCAAGATAAACCCACTGTCTCTCTACATTACAAGCAGAGATGTATGGAACCGCCCCTCGCAGAGTTTAGACACAGAGTCCTCACAAAGACCACGCCCCTCTGTCGCTGAGTCCTGCACGCCACATCTGACTGCCCCCAGTTGGAGACAGCGTCCTACTGCAAGGCAGCACATCAGTGGGACATGCCTTTGAAGTTGTACCTCTTTTATATCTTGGCCCAGACTTGGGTTTTCATCTAAAAGTATACACTTACTACTATTTCTAGTAATGCCTTCCAGAATAATAATTATCTTTTTATATTTCTTGACATTTTTGGTGCCATTCTAACTTTGATAAGGATCTGTTTTTGTTTTTTGTTTTTTTTTAAGTTATGGGATAATGATATTGCCAATGACACATCTCCTTCTCTTTTGTTCCTAACTTTTTCTCCAGGCTTTTGGGAGTGCGTACGTGATAACATACTTACTTTGCCAACATAAATAATGTGAAGCCGTAACAACAGCCACACGAATTCTGCATTTGCTTGAAAACACCATGAAAACATCTTACTTGTTCAGACTTTTGGAAGGCTTGTTTTATGTCTTTGTGATTGTTAAGTAAAAATAGAGACCACATTATTGTCTGTGTTTGGTGGAATGTCTTACTCACTTAACATGCTTTATAAATAATAACATTAATAACAGTGCGGTGGAATCACCAAGTGTCTTCTGAGCTCTATTCTCTCACTGAGTTGGAAGTTGGCTTTTCATTCTCTGCTGTTCCCACTTACCCTTGCTTCTCATGGCATTTTAATGGGTTATTTTAGTTTAAAACATGTTGTTGTTTTCTTGCTCTACACATTTATATCTGGTAACAACCTTTTAAGGATGATTTTATTATCTGAACATTGGGGATTCTGAAATCTTAATATTGCCACTCTGAGGCTCAGAGAGGTTAATTAACTTATCAAGCATCACCCAAGTAAGGAGTGGCACAGCCAGGATTTGAACTTGGGCCTGTCTGGCTCCAGGGTCTGACTTTTTCACGGTAGCACTTTGCTGCTCTAGTGCTCAGTATGTCAGATTCAACAGCTTTGGCAGCTCCAGGCTTCTCTGGCATCATAGAGGTCTAATTACTTTTGGCACCTGGGTGGGCTCATGTAACAATCTCAAACATGAATATGACTTTTTTTGGCAATAAAATTCATTATTAATGAATGCAAGGCCCATACGCTATCTTCACCTTCTCATCCATTTTGCCAGCGTTCTGTGAGCACCTGCCACATGCCCAGTGTTACGTTGGGTACAGGGTGTTGGAGCGTGTAGGTGACGGGAAGGTGTCCACATCACTCACTGAGAAATGGAATACACAAAGGCAAGGCAGATGTGTTTTCTGCCCCCGGGTGCCCACGGTCCAGATCGAGAGGGAGCTTTTAATTAGTCCAGGAGGGTAGAAGGTGTTACTGACCACTTACCTTCCCTGGGCAACCAGGAGAGACTGAAGAAGGGCTGGCTGGCGACTCAGCTGAGGCTTAAGGGCTGAGTAGGAGTCAGCTGTGGCCGATGGAAAAAGCATCGTATGTGGTGTTTCCAACTCATCGTGTGGTCTTAAGAAATCCGCGGGGCCCACCGTGTGAAACCCACCCCCCAGCGTGGTGAGTCTGAGCCTACATGAAGCATTTGTTAAAACTCTTAAGCCAGTGGCCAAATGTAAAGTTGTTTACACTTATCATTATTAAATTTAGCCGTTTGACAACCTAAAATATTAATAGTTAAGTTTTGAGTAGACCTGTACAACTAAGAAGCTAATCTAACAGTTTAAGTTGTTAGAAAACATCCGTAAGAATTTTGGAGTCAAGTTCTGACTTCTAATGGCTTTAAAAAATTGGTTTGGTCAGCAGATTGATTTTCTTTAACAAAAAACAACTGAAAATAAACTCTTCTTCAAGCCCACGTATGTCCTAGAGGGTTTGGTCAAAATTTTGGGGTTAACAGACGTCTCCCTGGGCTGGACCCACGTCGAGAATCATTTTCTCAAACAAGTGAGATAGGTGAGTTCTATACCAACAATGTGTTGGAGCATGAAACACACGTGCAGACCTCTAAATAACTGCAAATTCCACGGCTCTGTGATCCGTTTGCTAGCTTGGGTCAAACTACTATAACTTGACTTCATTCTTCCCCACCAAAGAATGCCTGCTCCTTGGCCCACAGCTCTTATCTTCAGCCTAGGAGGGAAAAGACACCTGTCTTGAAGGGATATGTGAACATCCTTTACTGACATTGTGCCTCTGGTCAGAGGCTGACAGGACAAAGCACAGTGACATGGACGTGTTTCCGCCCTTTCAATTCCAACGTCTGACTCCATGAGGTCCTGGGCGTGGGCCCCATGAGGCTGCCTTGATTTCTTTTAAGCTGTAGTCATGTGAACGAAAGCTCATTATCCACATTTTATCTGTTGCCACTTTGCTCTACAAACCCCTTTTGAGTCAGTGAACTTGAATTCTTGAAACAATAAATCACACTCAAAATCCATTGTTTGGACCTGAAATGAGGGTCAATGTTTGCATTTGCTGATGCAGACTTTCCCGGTTAGGATTGACCTTGGGCTGCATTTCTATTTTTCTGAGTCAGAACAAAATCAAATGCTTACTCATCTCAGGGCCTGCTTTTACTACACGTACTTTGGGTGGACAATAAGGATGGAATGTTACTGGGCCCTTGGAACTCACAGATGGTCCTGGAAACATCTGGGTGTTCTTGTTCTTATTGGTTAATATATTTCTACTGGGTTTTTTTTTTTTAGTTGGGTTTTCTACCATGACCACGGATATTTAAATTGTAATGTGTAACAGAAATGTAATCAGATATATCTACATGTGTCCACAGTAAATCTAAATCTGTATCTATACTTTTGCCTACACCTATATCTAGGATTGTATTTGTACCTACATCAATATCAATATAGCTATAGAATATTTATGTTTGAAAATACAAGAGAGCAGGGAGAACAATCACAAAGATGTTTAGGATGAAGTTGCATTTTTAGTATTTGAAAGTGAAGCTAAATTTTTGTTTTTCACTTTTACTGTATTCAGAAAACAATGACTGCAGATTTGAGGGTGACTGAAGGCCTCTATTAGTCCAAACCGTGGGTTTTGGAGGATCACTAACAGGCAAACTGGTGTCGAGGAAGCCAGGCTTTGTGTCTCCACTGGGCCTCGCCTTGGTGTGGGTGAGAAGCCAGCAGGGCCTCTCAGGGCCAGGGTCCGAGGAAAGCAAGCGGAGCCCACACGGCCAGGATGCAGCTTCCGCTTTGAGTGCATCCCCGTCAAACGCCCCCGTTGGTGCTGAATCCTAAGCTGATATGAAATGAGGGGCAGGAGGATGCTGGTTTGGGTTCTGTGTTTATCCCTGGCATCCTCAACTTCTTAATTTTCTCTTCCACCCTGTAAGCAACAGGTTGCTCAGGGGAGTTAGAACAAAAAGAAGGATAAATGCATCTTGCCTTGTCCTGCCTTGTCTAGTGGAACAAAGCCGTTCACGTGGAGACGGTCCTGCCCCAGGGGCAGCGCGAGTCCAGTGCGTGTGGCGGGGAAGGAGGCAGAAGGGTCACAGGTTGACCTGGGAGAGAATGCTGGCAGTGCCCGCTTTAAAACATGGTAGGGATGAGCGGAAACATATTCGAAACGCTCGACCCAGTACCCAGCACAGAGAAGGAGCTGAAGGAGGATGACGTGTGGTTATTCATGATCGTGTGAGCAGCGTTGCCGTCCGGTTTCCACGCCTGCTGTCAGACCCACACTGCGTGTGCCGCGTTTGGTTCGAAGGGCTGGCGTCTCCCCGGATCTTGGCACACTCACCTTCCAACTCCCTGGTAGTGATGTGACGTTATATGACAACTCACTTGTTGGTATCTGAGTGCAAAACCCGATTTCTTGCATTTTCTTATTTCTGTCATCTGTGGACATCTCCTGATTAGGTCTCACGCCTACCTGCCTTGTGGACGATGTGACATCTTGGCCTCTCCCCCACCAAAGAAACTTCTACTCTGTTGTAGATGTTCTACTAAAGTTTGAGCTGCCTTTTACTCTTATTTCAGAGGTTTATGTGGCCTTGCTTGAGTAGACTCTTCTAGAAGCTTAGCATCCTGTGGCCCGCTGCTGTCATCCTCTGTTGAACTGGCCACATAGGAATGGTCCTTGGAGACCCCGATTCCAGTTTGCCCTGCAAGTCTATTCTGAGGGTGGATGAGATTTGGGCGGAGCGCCACCTGAGGATAAAACTAAGATAGAGTCTGAGAGCCAGCAACAAGTGATTTTAAATTATTTATGAAGATGAAGTATCATGCCTGGTTTTCATCTGGTGCCACGGAGAAGACGTGATTCATCTCCCAGGGATGGGCCAGGATGGCACTGAGCACAAGGTGGGACTCGAGGGTGGAGCGTCTCTTCTCACTCAGCTGAAGGCAGAATTTTCTCTTATTTTTATTGTAGTTTTTTTGTATTTAATATACAAGAATTTGACAAAGTACTACAGTATAATCATCTAATAATAACCATTTTACCCCATAAAATTATTATATCCAGTCTTAAAATGTTAAATATGTCACTATTAGAAGAGAGTAACATAAAACTCAGTTTATAATATTAAAACTCATAACATGACACAATGTTATCAATCACATTCCCTGGTAATATTAAACTTTCCTCATTTTTCTTTAATTTTGCATTTTTAGTGTAACAAATTGAGATTAAAGCAGCAGGCTTTTGTTCACAATCTCTTGGCAGTGAGTGGCAGGAAAGTTAGAAGCAGAGAGATGACAAAACAAATCACAGGAATCCCTAATATTTAATAATGTTTGAAATAGATTACTGAGATTTAAGATCCGGAGTGGTAATCAGTGCTGGATCAGTGGAGATGTTCCAGTAATCACAGAGCATTTGCGTGAGGCCACTTTCGAATAAATGTAGACAATGAGAAGAAAAAGCTCGAATTAAATTACATAGCTTGGAAGAAATTAAAATATACCTCTTTGAAGGTTTCAGTTTTCTCAGTGTTTTTTTAAATGAACTCTGAATATTTTGCTTTAAAGGCAGAACAATCTGTCAAATTTGGAGTTATTTTTTAAATAAACATGTTGCTATGGCTTAACACAAATGACTGCCTCTCTGAACCATCCCCTGGAAATTTAAATGGCAAAAATATTTTCCTGTGAGTGTTTAAAAATGTCTCAGTATGCTTACTTATTATGTTTCTAAGAAAACAGAGCTGTAAAAGTTGCCTTTTTTATTTTACTAATAAGCAGGGGCATATCTTTTAAAACTCTTTGTGATTTAACAATCTTTGTGATGAATGGAGGACTATTACGCAGTAAAGTTAAAAAATACGTATAGTGTGAGTCAGTCAGGCTTCCTCTCTGCACACAACAGACGTATCGATTGCTTTGTGGTGCGTTCTGTGGCACATTCTGCTTTACTGCATCAGACTTCTCGACCCAGTTTATAGATTCAGCTGTATCAGCTGCAGGATCATTTGCACCAAGTAACATTTAGCTTTTCAATAAACAGGTCCCTCTTTGGAAGGTTTGACCAGATTAATTGCAGGTGCTGTGCTACTCGATGCCATTTGCTCACGTAGCAAAAGGACCGTGTGCTCTCCACGCAGAAGAAGATCCTGTGTGTGGATTGTAAGTTTCATGTTGGGCCTTCTGCTCTCATATCACACATGTATCCATGGAACTTGAACGGCATGTTCTTAAGTATGTCTTTGAAATTTTCCTTAGAAGTTTGCAGTTCTCCGAGAGTTTTTATGGGCAAGAAATACAGATGCGACTACAGGGGTAGAAGAGGGCCTAGCAATTTCTACTCCATTATTAATGAGTCATTTTTTTTTTTTTTTTTTGCTGCTGCCAAAGAAAAGCCTCAGTCTATAGCACATTTAGTATTGGCTGCATATCCTAGAGCTTCGTGGTGATAGTTACCAACCAGCTTTGTTGCGATTACGAATTTGAATGACTCATGGCCAAGACAAAGTCCTTCCACAGAACATGACACTTCTGGTTACCAGCTGTAAGCCCCAAAGAACCCAAATAAGTTTCATGTGAGTTTATTGAACAGCCACTGGGTACAAGTGCACTGTTAGGAGTGGGGGCGTAGGGAAGAAAAGGAAACAACGACCAAAACACTGGAAAAAGGGGTTCATTTTGCTTCAGGGATGGGAGAAGTGAGGAAGACGTCACAGGGGCGGTGGCCGCGGGAGTCTGCAAAGTTGTGAGGAGGGCCGTGGGGTAACCTGGAAAGGTTATGCATTCGGGTATAGTGGAGTGTGTGTAATTTAACCAGTGTCGCGTCTATCGTACTGGGAACATCGGTAACATTTTATGAGAAACCTTTCATGTGCATAATTTCATTAAACCCTCATGACAATTTAATATTTGTTCCATGGTAAAACAAGGATGTTGGGTTTCAATCAGCTCGCATGTTTCTTGTAACTGAATTTCTAATTCTGAACCATATTTCAACTCATGATCTGATCACAAACCACTTACAACTTCGTGAGGGGTTTCCAGTAATAAACCTGGTTCAGGTTCTTGGTGTAAAAACCACTTTCTGGTTCCATTTTTGTCAGAACGTCTGGATTTGGGCACTTCGCCGTTTTCAAAGGCCAATATTCGCGCCGCCGTTCAGCTGTCATTCCATCACGTCCACAACACGGATGGGAGGACTGGCCAGTGTTCAGCGGGATTAAGCTTCTAGGGCTGGGAAGGCGCACTTCCCTCCCCGCATCCTTGCCCAAGTGCTCTGGGACTGCGACGTCCAGGCCCGATGCCGGGTGAGCTGTCTGCGGCCGCAGGAGGAAGCAGAGCTGGGTTAGCGACCTGTCCGCCCGGCAGTGTGCTCGGCTAGTCGAAGCCACTGTGCCTAGCCTAGGAACTCAATTTGCATATAAAAATTACATTCATGATTCTCATGGTGCATTTTATGGGCAATTTGAACATAAAGTAGAGTTATTTCTCAGAATTCTTGAAGGTTTATTTTATATCTTCTATGCTCAAAAAGCCAAAGAAATAAGGGACAAAGTGTGTCATGGAAACGGCTACATTCGCCCCGTGGTTCTGAACTACCGCACCAGGAGCAGTCACTTTCTAGGTGTGAGCACTTTTTAGAGAAGGGGAGAGAAGATAAATGTCAAAGAAGAGGGTACATTTGGGCAGAATAATGTGATTGTTTGTTGTCACTGTGGCTGCATTTGCTGGGTGAATATCTGGGTGCGCGAAGTGAGCTGGAGCCTGGTTCTGCTGGGCTGTTCAACTCGCTGCTGCCGCATTCATACAATCATATTGATCTGCACTTAATTTTTAGAATCAGTTTGGCAGACGTCTCCATGACAGGGTAATTCTTATGTAGGCATTTTTTTTCATAGGACTTGGGGCATGGTTTTTGATCAGGAATATTTTGAACGGGAGACAAAGCGTTGGTACGAAAGGTGAGTCTGTGTGCGCGGGACGCCTTCCAGCTCACGCAGCCAAAAGCAACGCCCAGCCACGCTGCATCACCTTAATGAGTTAAATATTCTGCATGGCTTTGTTTTCTTAAGCAAATGCATTTGTATCTGTTCCTGAAACTGTCAGGAATTAGTCAAGCAAATATTCCTGTGGAAAGGAAAAATGCATGTTCATGAAACTCAGCTGGACTTTTTCTGTCTGTGGCGAGAAGGATTGTCCGAGACACAGCTGTGTCACAGAATTGAGTTTGTTTCTGAGAGTCGTTCCTACCCAGAGCCCAGACTACTGTGAGAAATAAAGACCCCCCCCCCCTTTTCACATTAGCGCGCAGGCACCGTTATCAAACCCATATGCTGCACAGAACGAGCCACTTTTATGTGAAAGCTTGACTACCAAGAATTAAAGGTACCGGATGAAGGAGGCTCTTTGAATGGGTTCCAGGTTTCCCTCTTTTTTACTGTTAATGGGGAAAAGGAAATGGCCCAAGCCAAGCAGGAGTTGCTGTCCAGGTGCCCGAGCGGAGCCTGTCCACAGAGCCGGAGGGACAACCTGGTCGTCACGCTCAGCCCCCCTGAGGAAGTGACCTCGTGCCGTCCCCTCCCCATTTGCGTAGACTTTCAGGACCACGATAGAGGGAAAATGGTTCCATAGAAATGGTAACAAATGCTTGTTTTCTAAACAAACTGTTAGAAGCTCCCTTTTATGCACAAGGAAGCAAACTAGCGGAAGCATAATGCGTGCGTGTGTTCACAGACAGAAGGTTGTCGAGATTTGCGACTGAAGTTACGTTTCGGTTTATGCCCATCACAGTCACATGAGCCCCTTGCCAGAATGCGTCGCTCATACAGCCCTCCGGTTCCTTGGTCTTACCTGTTGTGATGGGATAATGCTATTATTTGAGGGTTTCTGGGTGTGCCCCTCCTCTCAGACTACATGCTCACAGCCTGTCCTGGAAAACCTCTTTGCTGTTTTAGAGGTTTGAGTTGTGCCAACGTGATGTATAAAATGGTCAGCTAATGCGAGTTGTGAGAGCTACAGGTGGCTGGTGAGAACAGTGTCCTGTTTGTTTGATCTTGGTGGGATCATGTGGTCAGGTATTTGTTATTCTTCTTTGCATGAAATTATTTTACTTTGGCAGATGCTGTGACTCCCCACAGTAATGAACGTGTGCCTTGGGGTGAAATATCCCAAACAGTGGATAATCCCCAATCCATTTGCATTTGTTTGGGGAGTGCATGTTTGCATCTGCATGTTTAATAGGTTTAAGAAGACTACAGATCAGATGTCAACCATGGAGATGGCCGGTTTGTTTTCCAATGAGAGACGCGTCTCAGCTTCTTCCTTGTGTTTTCTCTCCCAGACGCTATCTATTGCCTTCATCGGGTCAGGGCAGCTTCAAGCTCCTTTGGATCAGGGGACCTCACAGTAAGGTGTTTCCAGGTGGCAACCCCTCCCTGTGCTTGTCATCACGGCCAAGAGCCGGGCATGGGGACTGATGCAGACAGAGGGAGAGCTCACATTTAACAACCTCATGGCCAAGGGCAGTGGCTGGAGGTCAGACCCAAGTTCAGATCCCTTTCTTGTCACTGCTAACCTAGTCATGACTTTAGACACGTTCATTTGCCTCTCTGAGCCTCTCAGGGTCCCCAGCTGAGAAGACCAGTCCCAGCCCCAGAGGGTGTTAGCAGGGAGTGCCAAGTAACATCACGGTATAACTTAGGCAGCTCCAGTACTGGCATATGGCAAGGGCTGAATCAACGGTAGTCACTAATTTCACTTTGCAGCTTCCTGACGGCAACAAATATGCAGATGTCAAAAAAAGTCTAAAGGCTTCTTATGCAAAAGTGAAGGTTCCCTTTCAAGATAATTTGTATTATTTCAAGCATGCTTGTTTCTCTAACTGAGCTAAAAAATTAGCATATCTTTCTAGATGCTAGGAAGAAAGGCCTACTTATTTTAATATTCTTTTAACTAATAAAATGCAGGGATGATATTCCTTCTGTCTTTATGGCTTGAAATATAATATGATATTGCTATTTTCTGTCGCAGTTAGTTGTTTTGAAAATACGGCTATATTAGATACATGTCATTTGTTTACAAGGTTCTGGGTGGGTGATTAGTCAGACAGGTGGGAAAGAATTTTGAGAAAAGAGAGGAACAGGGTTGGGAGATGAGGAGTAAGAAGAAATGTTGGGGCACAAGCAGCAGCCGGCTGTGAGCAGCGGTCGGGGGCAGCGATGGGACCGGCGTCAAACTCGCCGATTCTCCCGCGTCGTGCAGGCGGCGTGACGGGGTTGAGCGTCGTAAATACTCACGGGTCACACCCAGTTTTGCTCTCCCGACCTTTCCTGCTTCTCACCTCTGTGTCCCTCAGCCCCGCCATGTTTATGGGTGAGGACAGATGCCAACGTCACAATTCAGGGCAGAGTGGACGGTTCAACAACATAAAACTAAAACATACGGCCCTTTCCTCATTGGACAACTCTCTCTGCCAAACGTCTTTTAAAAGATGCTCAAAAGTTTCACAGGGGAAATAGGTTATCTGGGAGGAGATTGTTTTGGAGGCTTGATGTCACGTTAGGCGTCCACACGTCCAGTGGCACGGGAGGAAGGCCGTGTTTGGGAAGAAGATAATAACACGCGTGTCTTCTCAGAACTACAGGGCAGCTTGAGGATCAGATCCGGGGAGATTTGTAAACTCTGTTTCTGAAAAAGAACATTATATCCTCAGTGTGAGCGGCGCAGGAATTTTAACAACAATACAGTTTCCTGGCAGACCTCTGCCATAGCTTATGGATATCTTTGCTAGGTTAAATTTTATTTAAAAAACAGTCTGTAAAGTAATGTTGAGCTGATAGATAGTTGGGCCACTGTTTTAATATCAAAGTACGGCGGTTTTGAACAATCTACCCATTGGCTAAATCAGCAAGTCAGGGGAAGACTCAAGATGGCAGTCTCAGCTGGTGGGACAATACAATTTGACAAAATAAAGAAAGAAAGCATATATTGATCATACAATGCAAACGACAGATGCTCCCTTGTTAGTGGAGATCAAAAAGTCCATGATTGGTGATCTCTTCCTATTAGGTGATGATACAGTAATTCAAGGATGTTCTTAAGACTTCCAGTAAATTTCCACCATTTCAAACCCTACGGAGGCCATTAAATCAAGGCTGATTTGGACACGAATATTTCTCTTCTACAGAAACATATAAATGGGGTCAGATGGTCAAGGTAGTTGAAGTAAGTGGCAACTATTAATTTTATTGGAAAGACCTCCCTCGATTGATGTTGCTGGTGTGAAAGGCTGGTTCATCTCTAAAGGGTTAACTGCAGTCCCACTAATGGAATCACTATCGCAAGGCAAAGGAATGTAGTTTAATGCACCTGCTTTGAATTCAGAGTTCACGTGTGGTCTGGACTAAAGGCCAAGCAAATTTACAGCACTTCATGCTTTCCATGCAGGAAGGATATGTAAATACTGCACTGATCAGAGGTTCTGGAATTCCAAATGCCATAGAAGGTCATGACCTGAAGCCCTGTTCATATGTGAGTGAGAGCATAGACTAAACTCTTTTGAATGACGGCTAACATGGTGTGTTTTGCATGAAAAATAACATCTAATAAATGACCCCTGCTTTTTCTTTTCCAATTGATGACAAGCAGCAGTAACGAACGGGGAAGGGGGAGCTCCCCACACACCCCGTGTGTCTACACCTAAACAGGCGAGAGTCTTGCTGAGTGTTGGGTTCCACTCAGGAAGATGGAAGAGCAGAGGATTTACCTTGGAAAAGAGTTTTTCTTTTTCATTTTTGAGATTCCCAACGAGATCCAAATAAAAATGAAAGAAATACAAACATATGGAAAAATGAGTATTTCCAAAGAACTCACTCTGTCAGAGGGTGTGCGTGAATCTCTGGCAATACCGATCAAACCTTCCTTGCTCAGAGAACCCATGGCCTCTAGCCTGTCAGAACTGTGTCTCTCCGAGCGGATGGGATGTTTTGGCAGCTTAGAATCCCTGCCAAGAGACCGTGTTTCCTGTGGGCTGCTTTCCTGCACACAGAAAGTCCTGTTATTTCCCCAGATTTCAGCCGGATGAAAAAAGGAACACAGGCCCTTAAACAATGAGGTCTCCTCTCCCCCAAACACAAAAACGTCTTCCCATATCCCGTAGTTCCAAGTCTCGGTAATCTCAATGTGTATTATAGCAGGATCTATGCTATTTGCCTTCTGTTGCTCAAAATATTTGACCAGTGCCGTGTTTGGTCTCACAAGATTTAAAGCTGTGACACTCCCGTGGGCCTTGACTACATGCAGAGGTTTCTGAGGAAATAGATTGTGTTTGACCTAACTTTTTCTTTACAAAATCGAAATCTGGCTAGCACCAATCATACGGCTTTGCATTTTATTGCGTGATTTCGAATGTGCTGTTACACCGTTTGGGTATTTCGAGGAGCCTGTCTGGCTATACGTTTTCACTGCCCCATGCACGCTTCTCCTTTCCGCGGCGTCTCCGGGCTCCCCCAGCTGCGCCCTCTTTCTGGTGCCGAGATTTGCCTGTGTAACTTTTCCATGCTGCTTGTTCTCTTGGAGCTGCCCTTGTGCTCGTTAAAATGTCACTGTCTGAAATTAAATGGCCTTCTCTCATGTGTTAAGGAAAACATCGCGTATGGTTTCTCTTGCCCTGAGCCATCCCTGCAGGCTTAGGATCTGTGCGTCTATTTGAAGGAGACGATATTGAAGGTGGCAGTGACAGGGTGCTTCCAGTAATGACTTAAGGCCATTTGGATTTAAACGGCGACCTCAAACCCTGGGGAAGGGGGTGAGGAGTAACCAAGCTGTCGAGTCCCTGTTTATGCCTCCCAAATCTCCCAAATCTTGCCAGCAGCTCCCTCTTTCCCCAGGAGCACTGCCCATCCCTTCTCTGTTTGACCTGCTACCCGGCCTCCCTGTGTCCAGTCACTCCTGTCTCTCCTCCCCACACATGACAACATCTCATCTGCAACCCAAATCTCATCGTCCTCTTACCCTAATGGGAACTTCCTCTAGCTTCAGCTCACTATAGGACAAGTCCCGACTCTTCTGTAAAGCAAAAAAATCATTAATAATATGACATCAGCATGATTTTTAGTCTCCTCCTGACTTTCTCCACGAAATTTGGGATCCGGCTGTATCGAAGTGTGTGCCAGTCATTTGGAAGGTCTGTCCACTATGTTCGTTTTGCTGTCTACCTACCTGAGAATGCGTTGCTTGCTTTCAAAAGCCAAAACGAATACTGCCATCTTCATAAAAACCTTCCATAGTGCTGTGACCTGATCCCTATGTCCAAATCCCAAACCTCATTCCAACACCAAGCCCAAGACTAATTAGCATATGGCTGTGATCACCGACAGCACATTGTTTATATTTCTCTGTGAGCAAATCCAGCTCTCTTTGTAGATCATAGGTTTGGGGGGTCAGGGGCTGTCTTATTCGTATTCGGGTCTCGATGAGTGGCGCGGCGCAGGAGCTCCGTCAGTGTGGACCGGGCAGGCCAGTGCCAGCGTCACGGGTGGGGACAGGCTCCATGTGAGTCTGTGTTGTGTGATTGGACAGACACCAGCGCTACCACATGTCACCGGCCCAGTTACCAAGGCCCTCTCCCTCCCAGTCGATACTCTGCCTTCCACGGCAGGCCATGAGTTCGAGGCTACACCGATGTGCCCTGTGGCTGTGGGGAGAATTTAGAGCTGTCATAAAACCACTTTGCTGTCCATGAGTGAGCCAAGGATTTAAGCCCCGAGCCTTTTATTTCTCTTCTTTCAATTCTTCGGTGCATCTCCACAGCACCCTGTCCCCTGGGCCCAGGTGTGCTGCCATGTGAGCAGCTCTTCACCGACAGGCACATCCCAGGTGAGGACAGGTGACACTGACGTGGCTGTATCTCCACACAGGGCCACGGGGTCCCAGTGTCCCACGTCTCCACTGCCAGCTCGGTTGGGTGGCCGAGCCCCGATGGCAAGCCCTGAGAGCTCTTCACCCGCAACCTCTTCTGTGGCCAGACACTGCATCGGCAGGGCTCGGTTGAGGGTGAGAGAAGCCCACTAGCGCTGAGCAGATACTGGCTCCACGGGGAATTCGGTGCTCGCCGAGGGTTGGGGGGCCAGGATGCAGGCACAGGCTTGCTCCAGGGCCTGCAGAGTGAGCTCAGCACGTGCGCCCAGCCCCGCTTCCAGGGCTGCACCCCCGTAGGCGCGGTCTGCAGCTCTGAGAGTCACCACCACGACTGTCGTCCCTGGGACCACAGCATCTTTACTGTCATCCACGGACGGGAGAACCACTCTTGAAACCAGTTTTAGAGCCACGCGGACCTGCTAAAACCTGCACTCAGGAAATAGACGCTGTGCGCTGCCTCTTGCCCTGGCTGAGGAAGCTTTGAATGTACGTCCCCTGAGGAAGGAAGCACTGAGCACCAAATCTGAGCTGCATCTGGATGTCTAGCTGCACAGACGCCTACGAGACGTAGTTAGCAGCTTCCCGGCCTGAGCACACACAGGAAGGATGCTGGAACAGCTACAACACCAGCCGTTCTACGGGGTCAGACACAACATACTCATCTCGCCCTATACCGCACTTCAGGGCTCGCACCCTGCTACCTGCTGCCGTGGTTTCTGGAAGTGCTCTCTGGATGCCAGCCGTCTCGCTGGGGTCTGATCTCTTCTCTGGAAAAATGTGCCCTTAAGACCTGTGTCAGGATGACAAGAGCCTGGGCCAATTTGTGTGTGGTGTGTGTGTGTAGTGTGTGCGTGCGTAGGGTGGCATGTGAGTGGGTGTGTGGAGTGGCGTGTGCGAGCCAGGAACGTATCTTTCCCAAGGGCTAAAATGCTGGGCTTGAGGCAGTGTCTTGGAAGGTACTGAAAGCCAAAGCCGACTCATATCTGGTTTGAACAGACCAGGCCAGCACCAGGGTGGTCATGTCGTGTGGTCACATCGCATGTGGAGAGCGGAAAGCACCTCCTGAAGAAGGTCTCCTGCTGGGAGGGCAGTGGTGGCTCCTGGTGGAGCGTGTGGGTGCTGGCCATGGGTTAGGGGAAGCACAGTGTCCCCTGGACTCGGCGTTCTGCAGATTGCTCGCTCCCGCCCCTGTCACTGCAGTCCTCCTACCTACGGGCTGCTGAGGGCTCACCGGTAGCCTGCGGTGACTCCAGCGTCCTCAACCTTCCCCGTGGGTGCCTCAGCCTGCCAGCGGGCCTGTCCCCTCAACTCCAGACCGTTCCAAGGGCACATCTTGTTCCAGAGCCTGTTCCTTCCCATGATCCGTGGCCTGGTCGGTGCCTTGGCCGCCCAGCTCTATTCTGAAGAGATGTCCAAACTCAAAGGTTCTCTTGAGAAACACAGAAAGAACGTGAGAGAACTAAGGGCCGAGGGGCCCGTTCCACTCCCTTGGGGTGGACCGTGACTCTGTTGCCATTTCTCCTCATTTTCCCTTACGTTTATCCCAATCCCTTAGGCTCGTCCTAGTCCTTTTTCTCATTGGGACCAGGTTGCATTTTCACTCTCACCTTTCAAACCACATTTGGTGGGTTTTCTCTGCCCATTTTCCTCAGCAACTGCTAATAGAGCAGCTATTCCCCCAACATGTAAACAAAAATGAGCCATGCTTCCCCCGTCTCCATTTGTTTGAATTTTGGTTTTTGATTCTGAGATCTCTGAACAATTTCCCAGCACAAGCCAATAGGGAGGGACAAAAAGTAAACATGAAAACAAACACGAAGGCCGCAGGCTCTGTTACCATCTCGGTTTACACAGAACTGTATATTCCTGTTTAAATATTGAGCTAAACTTGACTCCTTTTAAAGCTCCAGGCCGAACCTTATTTTTCTCTTTTTGAACCAAATGATTGAAAGGAGAGGAATGAGAGGGAAGGTATTTCCCTATTTCCACGATGGGATTCTTCTGTTAGACGTTTGGATGAAACCTGGTAGCCACGCTGGCTCCAGTCATTCACAGTCCCGGAAGAAGTGTCCAGAACATTTTGACTACAGAGTCAGTTTAGTTCTTCCTGTCCTGAACCATGTCTAGAGTCAGGGAACATTTGTGGGTGACTCCAGCCTGGCTGGCCCCAGACCAGGCACCCTGAAATGGGTCAGGGATGAACTTCACGTTCTGGTGAAGCTGCATGATTGATACTCAACACTGTGGGTGGAGAAAAATAATCATTTCATCACAATTATTCTAAGAAAATATTTACACTTTGATCTAACCTCAGTCTTTCAAGGAAAATTAATCTTTGTGTTTTATTTGTTCTATTTTTAAAACTTAATTGAATTTGTTGGTGAAATATTATAGTATATAATATCCCAAACTTAAAGACTTAAAAATTTCAATCTGTGATTCTGTTTTGAGAAAGAAAATTATAATCCAGTTCTACATCTGCATGTGGTACATTTTCTGTGGACACTGCACAATACAGTGTCTATCCTGGCCTGAGGTTTTGTCACGTGGCACACTACGGGGGTCTTTGTTTTGGAGTAACACTATTATTAGCTTGAGCAAAACTTAATTTTGGTAGTAAATCTGCTACCAAATCAGTGCAATACAGTATTGGGACAAATAATTTGAAATTGTGCATGTGAATCTTCCTAACTATTTGAAGAGTCCATGAATTGATAAAATATATTAGCTTGGTAAATTCTTTTTGCATGAAAAGTTTCAGAATATTCTGTCCAAATAATCTGTTTGTTCTGCTATGCTCATCTTTGTTTTACTGTGTTTCCCCTGTTCTTCTTTAACTAAAATATTAATAAAATTAATTTTCTTATAACTGAACAGTAACTGGAGACAATAGATACTTCAGATGTGTGTTTTCCCTTCGCCTCTTTCTTCTCTACACTTTTATCTACTTACTGTGGAAGTTCTCAATCCTATGAACGAAATGCTGAAAGAATCAATTAGCAGGAAAATTTATCTTGGTTGTCAGTGGTTTACCAAGTTATCCTTAGAACCAGAAGGAAACTGTCTTCTCAGAGATGCAAACACACATATACTTCCAATCAAATTTGGATCTGGTGGCAAAATAACCTCTGGTTGAGAACTGTTGTCTTAGATCAAGGAAAAATGACATGCATGACCTGTCCCAGGTGAGAAATTCTTTCTATTAATAGCTGTGATACTAGAATAAAGAAGAGAGTTGAGCAGAGACTGGCAGAGCTGCACTGGACCTGCAGTGACAGATAACATGACCAAGATACAAATCCTTGTTGTTGGAGCCACTGAGATTTTGGGGGATTTTTTGTTATGAAAAGCAGCCTTGCAAAAGCTGACCAATACACGTAGTTAGGACTGGCCTGAGTCGCATGCTCTTCCCACGCGTCACGGGATAGAGCTGACCCAGTGAGGGAGGCGAGGGCAGGACTTCTGGAATAGCAGGTGGGATCTCCTTAAGTTTGCTTGTGGCAGGCAGGACAATGGCTCCATGTCCTAATCCCTAAAACCTGTGACTGTGTTACCTTACAGGACAAGAGGGACTTTTGCAGGCGGGATTAAGCTAAGGCTCTTGAGGTGAGTCCACTGACTGGGGCCATCACTTCTTATGGCCAGTGGACAGCTTGCACCCCCATTACCTGCAGGCCCTCAAAGGAATGGTCATCACCGGTACAAAATGTGGGTCCATGGCCATGAAGCAAACCTCTATTTCTCTAAACTCTTGAAATGTTTCATGGGCCTCTTCCCTCCAGAAAACCTAATTTGGCCCTTGTGATAGAATCATAAGATAGAGATGCATGCCACCATGGGCAATTTTAAAAAACATCTGGTCACCCCAGGTCACCTACATGAGGCCATGTGGAAAAGGCAGCAGAGAAATTCTGACGTCTTTGACAGATGGCCCTAGTGTTGGTTGACACATCTGTACAAGCAGCACCTCACGACAGAGCGCTGGTGAGCTTGTGATTTCAGACTGAGCTGTTCAGAGATCTGATTAGGATTATTTGACAAGATTCAAGACCTTTTCAGGGACTTTTGCTTAGTCACTGTCCCAGTGAGCTGATTACAGGGTGAAATTAAATTCAATTGGAAATATCTCCATGACCTATGAGCCCAGCACAATTCCGCTGTTGACAGTTTTGGAAATACTTTTGTCATCGTATTAACCAGAAATCACATCTCAGCTTTTAAAAATATTTTTCTCACTTTATGGAACTATCGGAGTTTGTTCATGCTCATTGGCCATCTGCTTATTCATTCTGCAAACATTTATTAGATGCTTATGGTATGCCATTCTGACCTATTGTTAACACACAAGGCCGTGTGTTTGTACATCCGTGCATTTGTGCAGGACTTGGATTTCTGGGGAATAACCATCCCACCATATTGAAAACAAGAAAAAAAGAGAAAGTTTCAAAAACATTATACCCTTTATCTTCTATTCATGCTTTCTTGACATTTGGCACTACCAGGAATGACCTGCAGATTTCAGGGAGAATAAGGAAAAAAGATTCCTCACCCCACAGATGTGTTCTCTACACGAAGGATTTAGACATTTTACATTTTTATTTCAATAACTTCCCATGGTGATCCAATATTTGCTGTGCCAATAGTTTCATTTCCAAATGAGATATCTTGTACATGGTAAATCTCAGAAAAATCTTGTTGTTCTCATGATTATTATCATGACTTTTATTGTTGCCTTTTCTACTGAGGGTGAATTAGTTAAATTGTCCTCAAATTTAGCTTGGGCTGAGGCGTTAGTGCTGAAAAATAAATGCACCGAATAAATAATACTTACTATGGATGGTTTTGTCCATGACTTTATCCTATTTCTTTTTAATGTACAAGTTTATATTCTATGTAATAATTTTCTTATTTTCAGATTTTAATGTTTAATTTAATCCACTAGCCAGAAATTTTTGTTTGCTCATTTTGCTCCTTCTTGGACCAAACTTATTGAAGTTGAAGTGCCATTTTTTTCTCACCCTCCCACAGAATTCATCATGTAGAGAGATGCTAATGAGAGCTGACAGAGGAAGGGGGCACAGGTGTATTATCCGGGCTCAGATTGGCAACTCCCTGATACACACACACAGGCACACACGCGCGCGCACGCACACATACGCCCAGAGCCCTGCCTGATCAAAGACTTCCATTTGGTTGAACTTGGCAATGATTTTGAAATGTTGACAACTGTCAAATTAAGATCACCCAAGCCATTTCACAGGCTCAAATTTGGAAGCAGGTCTCAGAACAGAAGGAGATAGCGACTGGCTACTGCCCAAGTGACTTCACCATCTATCATTCAGTTAGCTGCGCCTTCTGAAATGAAGCACAACAGAACTGGGGGAGGTCAGCTTCCAGCTCCAGAAATCGGTGCCTTCCACATTTACCTCCATGCGCGGGGAGAACACGGATCGGCCTTTTATTTAAAAGGTGCAAACGGGGTGCTTGGTGAGATTCGCTGCTTTTTCACCCTGCCCTCGCCCCTATTTCCCTCCTATTCCTGCCTCACCCTGGAGGAGTGTGTGTCAGTGCAGCGGGGGTGGGGGTGGGATGTCGGCTTTCAGTTCCCCAAGTGCTGCGTCTTCCTGCGTGTGGTCACAGTGCCGTGTTCTGCTGCTGCGCTTCAAGGTTACCGTCTTCTCACTGTCAGTCCCGGTTAAAATGCTCGTGTGTTTATCGTCTTCCTCGTGATTTTAAGCTTTTTAGGAGCAATGACTGTATCGCCTCAATTTTGGTCAGTATTTTCACACCAAGCACAGCATTCCACGTAGACGAGGGGCTTGATAAGTGATACTGATGCCCTGGGAATAAACAGAGAATTCTGGTGCCTTGGTGCATGAGAATTAGACATCATTTTTATCTTTAATTTTTATGGGTACATATTAGTTGTACATATTTATGGGGTACATTTAATATTTTGATATAAGCATGCCGTGTGTAATGATCAAATCAGGGTAAATGGGATACCCAGCACCATGTCATTTTTTTGAGTTGCCATCATTATTGGAACTGGTGAAACAGAGAAATCTAAATTATTTACTGAAAACTTTTTCTTTGTCATGTTTGCTTAGTTATCGATTAGCAAATTACTCAGCTAACATTTTAACTGAATCTTTTTATTTAAAAAATGTAGTTTTCAGACTGTTTCTGAGGGGTGCCCTTATCTGCACGGTTATCCGCGGACGTCAAGTTTAATGCATGGAAGTTCCCTGCGCGGTGATAGAGACCACTTAGGGGGCGCCACAACATGTACTTCCTGGAGCCCCTTTATCCAAGGGAGCAGTCCCAGCTTATTAGCAAATTTACATCTAGGGAGTAGAAGAAATTAAACCCCCAACTAACTTCAGAGTCTGCTGTAAATGTACCAGAGCAACCAAGGTCCACGCTGAAAGCCAGTCCGGTAATACTCTTCACACACTGCAAACCTCTCAGGCCTCTGCATTCCTGAAAACGAGCTGTGCGCCATTTCGGACGGCTCGCACGGCCAGCAGGCTTGGGGACTAGGACGCACGTATGAATCATCAGCACATGTGAGTGTTTTTGGAATTTCCTCTGTGGCTGTGAATTAGAATATATTTGGGTGCTGTGGCAATAAAATGCCCGCATAATTGGTTAAAAACAGACCTTCCAATTAGATACTCCAATGTTCCTTCTCTATAGGATGTCAAATAATGACCGACAGCACCGAATGGCTGTCCGGGACGACACCATCAGACCATGTAACACATAGGGGGATACAGCAGCACTTAAGCACACGGTGACTTGTGCATCTCGCAATTCCGGATTCCAGGGTGCCACCGAAATGTTCTCCAGCTCAAGGAAGCCAAGCCTCCTCAGAACCCCTGTCTTTTGAAACTTAAGTAGGAGAGAGAATTCCCTTGAGGAATCAGCTGTCAAATTTTCTTTTATCCTCAATTTGGGAGCCAGCACCTTGGGCCAGCCGTGAAGGTACTGTATAGAAATAAGAAGGCTTCAGCCTGGCCCGTCCCTGAGAGATGCCTTCTTTCCAGGCAGGCAGGTGGAAGTGCAGAGTGTCCAACACACACAAAGCTTCTGTCGATGGCTGTGCAGGGCACCACCTCAGGAATCGCCATTTGCATACACTAAGGTATGACAGTTCCCCACCTCTGGTTGTGCAGTGCACGACCTGAACCACTGCATATGGGCAGTCAGGGTAAGGTGGACCCCGTCTCCTGGAGTTCTGCGTATCCTTCTCTTGAGAAGCGCCAGCTCATGCTCTTCGTCCAGCACAGGCTGCCCCTGCCAAACAGTGGGACAGGACTACGTTAAGGTTGTTGAGAGAACTGGAATTTATGGAGAGTGTCGGCCCTAGAAAGAAGGGAGGGTCGGTCTACTAGTTTCTAGTATATCACTAACTGTGTCACTTCGGAGGAAAACACCTTCTCTTTTCCAATATACTCTGTTGAAAACATGGCTGTGGTAATATCTTCATTTCCCACCTTGAAAGATGATGTTAAAGGTAAATCGAATGACAGTTATGAAGCTGCCTAGAGTGGTCAAACTGGAGTGGCCACCACGGTTTGTCTCATGCTCCCCTCTGGAAGTGAAGAGCACCAGCGCGTGATGTTTAGTAGGTCAGATTTAAAGGATAGCAGCTACTCAAAGGGAAAAGTCAGTCTCGTGTGGGCTCCAAACGTGAAACATGGCTTCTCTAAAAGAAATGCATTCTACCGTTTGCCTTGATTAAACAATTTTCTGAGCATCAGTGACTCAGACAGTATACAGGCCCAGAACTAGCTGCCTTTAAGAAAATCTTAAAATCCCTTTGAATATTATGTGTGTTGAGAAGAAACATAGGAGGCGGTGTGAACGCACACTCAGAGACCCCTGCCGCCCTCGGTTCCCGACTGCGCCCGCGTCGCTCCTCGCTGGGAAGGCCCCAGGCCTGCGCGTCTCTGCGAGGACCATGTCCTGGATCTCCCTGGGGCTTCCCCTCCATTCCCGGTGACGTCCTCGTTCCGGGGTTCAGGGCTCACGAATGTTGCCCGCGGCTACACTGGACAGCATCTACGTGCGAATGTACCCGAGAGGCGCACTGTGGTTCGCCACCCGCATGTCCCCCAGCTCCAGGCCCTGGGGAGAGGCGCGCCAGGCTCAGCCCACGGGAAAGAGAAAGTCCGAGTGGGCGCCTTGCGGATCCTGGCAGCAGCTACCCAAGTCCCAGGTGTCCCCCGCTGATGTATGCGTAGTGACAGGCCCGTGCGCGCGCACAGCTTGTGCAGTCGGGAAGGTGTGGGAGCGGCTGTCACGGCTCCACCACGGGATGTCACCAGCACCACTTGGTGCCCGTCACCTTGAGCGCGCGCTCCTGCCCATCCTGGGAGAACCTCGGGCTGTCTTTAATCTTTGCACAGTTCTGCAGCCTCTTTATGGAGGGCGATGGCACAGGGCGGAGAGGACCCTTTCCTGGTCCAAATTCTTGGAATCACAGCAGCGCTTGGGAGTTGCCTGGTGCCCTGGGAAGGCAGCGGAGAGGCCGAGACAGGAGCGCGCGTGGCGCACAGTGTGGCCGGTGGCGGCCACGCTCGGGGTCTCCCTGCCGGCTTCTCATGCTGGGCAGGCAAGTGGTCGGTGTGTAAGAGAGTGCTGGGTGTTCCGTTCCTCTAGAGGGTCGCATAGGTGGTGTCATTATATAGATACGAAGTCTGTAAGTGTGTAAGAGGCGGAGAGCGCTGGGCGCCTTGGGAGCCGGTCCCCTGGCACCACCGGCCTCTGGGCTCCCCCAGCACCCCAAGGATGCCCTGGCTCCACAAAAACAGCCAGTTTCGTGTCACCCCGCGGGACACAGGTCGGCCCAGGCCCCCGTCCCCGAGCAGTGCGGGAGCGGAGGTGCAGCCGGGCACCTGCACCGGGACGGGTGTGCGGGCCTGGCGGCTGGGCGGGGCGAGCCTGCGCGATGGGGACTGAGGCTGGAGTGTCTTCCTACCTCCTCCTGTGCCATAAATCACGCTTCCCGAAGCAGCAGGACCCTCTTTCACACTTACAGCCAGCCAATACTTCCAAGTCCGTCTTTTAAACAGATCACCTTGACAGAGCAGATAAGCCGTTGAAACATAGGGCTGCACACACCTGCCCGTCTGTCTCTCCACGAAAGGGCCAGGGCCGGCCGGCGGGGATCAGACGCAGTGTCAGGCACAAAACCATGTCCTCTGCCTGGGGAGGGCTGGGCCGAGGTGCTGTGGAAACTGTTGTGTTCAAAATACCATGACTTCCAGAAGGCCATATGCTCTGTGGGTTGAATCTTTGAGCCAGGGGTTCCCAACCTATGGTGAGCTGTATAATTATTTCATTGTATAATCAATGTAATAACAATAGAAATAAAGTGCACAATAAATGTAATACACTTGCATCATCCCCAAACCATACCCCCCTCCCCGGTCCGTGGAAAAATTGTCTTCTATGGAAATGGTCCCTGGTGCAAAAAGGTTGGGGACCATTGAATATATGTCCTTGTGCTTTTCGTCTTCTGAAAATTGTAATGCATCCTGAAATGACGGTTCGGTGGAACACCCTGGCCCCTACAATGCCCCTCATGAGGAATTCAACCCTAATTAGAGCTCGATTGGGGTCCGTGTTGTATGCAAAGTCACTTACATAATTTTTAAAACCCTAATGTGTGTTCGAAGTCCCGGTGGTCATGCGCTCCGACGGAGGAAGTACTAGCGGTGCTGTGTCGCGGCAGTGCCGTGAGGAGCTGACTGCGTAGCTTTCTCTGGCCTCTGTGGAATTGTGCCTTCAGATACCCCACGAATACCCAGCACGGGTGGTGGGCATGGGTCGTGGCTGCCCCGTCACCATGCCAGCCCGCAGGGTCCCGGCAGGACCACTGCCCTCCACATGGACCGCGGGGCTCTCTCAGGCACTGCGGAGTCCCTCTATGACACACAACTCCAGAGAGCCAGGTAGTACTCTCAACGGCAGCAGCCTGGAAACTTTCCCCAGAGTGCCTGCAGGCCCCCCAGGAGACAGTCCGTGTGTGGGAGAATGTGCCGCCTGCGACTCTGGCCCGTCCTCTTCCGACGGGCAGCAGGATAAAGCTATAAGGAGTTTAGCTTTTCAAGCTTGACAGGACAGGAGATTTCGGCCTTGCGGGGATTACACACCTGGCAATTTCCTGCGGGTCAGACCCGCCGTCCTCTGCGGACGCCACGGCCTTGAACGCATGGCCCCTACCTCCCTGTAGATCCTGTTCCTGCAACTCCTTGTCATGGGTTGGACTGTGTTCCTCAGAAAGATCCGTTGAGGTCCTGACCCCTGATACCTGTGAACGTGACCTCGATTGGGATCACATCTTGGCAGATGTGATCACGTTAAGATGAGGAGGGCGGGCCCTAATCCAATGGTCGTGTCCTTTTAAGAAGAGGGAAATTTGGACACCAGCTCCCCGAGGAGCGACCACGTGTGGAGATGGAGGTAGAGGCTGGAGTGAGGCTGCCACAGCCAGGGGACTCCAGGGACGGCTGGGAACCAGCAGGAGCTGGGAGAAGCAAGGCAGGATCCGCCCTGGAGACTTTACAGGGAGTGCGGCTCTGCTGACACCTGGATTTCAGACCTCTGGTTTCCAGAATGTGAGAGAACACATTTCTGTAGGTTTAAGCCACCCGGCGTGTGGAGCTTTGCTCTGGCAGCCGCAGGAGCCAATACGCGCTACTCTACGTACGTCGTGCTCTTGCCAAACCCCGTTCTGTCTTGTCCCTGGCCAGGCTGCCCAGCGTCCCACCTGGGCACCTCGCTCCCTTACCTTCTCTCCCCACCACCAGGTAAGCCGCGAACGCAAACGCACCTCCTCTGTGGAGCGTTTCCTGATTTTCCATGTGGTGGAAGAACTGCTCTTCTCTGCATTCTCACAGGATGCCGTACTTTTCTCATAGCACGTGTGTTCTGTAATCTGTCGTGTTTGTTTATTCCTGCCTCTTATCTCTACTGGATTTAAAGCTCTTTGAAGGAACAATGTGTGCATTTTCTGTTTTGCATTTCCTGAAACATGTAACAAGGCGTGCCTGCAGGAAAGTGTCAAAACTCTTGTTAAATTGAAATAAATGGTTTAATTCTAGATTGAGACACTATTTGGAAGTTATTAATTCCTAAGAGTCTTTCAATATTCACTGAACTCAATCTCCTAGTTCAGGTCCCCCTCATACTTGGCTAGTTGCTGTGTTAGGCATTGGGAATGACTTTCTAGCATGTGCTGGGACAGGGCAGATGTCTAATCAATATGTGTTGAATGTATTTATGCATTTATGTTAACGTGACTAAGGTGTCACTCCTGCTCTCAGGGAGTTTGCAGTCCCAGAAGGCACGAGTGACTGCATGATTTCAGTGGGGTGTGAAATGTCCAAGGATGAGGGGAGCTCGGGCGTCTTCCGTGGCACAGAGGAAGGTGCGTAGCTCAGCCGCGTGGCGTGTCAGCAGGGCGCCCTGCAGGAGCGGGTTCTCCAGCCGAGTCATGAGCTAGGAAGAGTGTTGACAGATGAGGAGGTGGGGAGGGCGTGGTGGGGGGTTGACGAAAGGGGGAGAAGGCGGTGGGGACCTGCCCTGCCCAGCAGCAATACACGAGCTTCCCACACAAGGTCACTGAGTCTTCACATTACAACAGTAAAGAGACACAAGCAAAATTAATATTAATAATACTGGTTGTTTAACTCAGTATGTCAAAAATCTTATCACTTCAATGGATAATCAATATAAAAATAAGTTGATATTTTATAGTTTTTGGTACCAAGTCTTCAAAATGCAGTATGTATTTTCCACTTAGAGCTACGCTTCAAGTGCTCACAGGTAGCCGGTGGCCACATACTGAATTGCGCAGGCGCAGACGAGGGGGTTAGGACATACAGCGCATGGAACCCCTGTGTGCTGGTGATCACAAGCATTTTCTGATCATGGAAACATAAAGGTTGTGGCAGGGCATGGCGACGATGAGTTTGCACATGTGGAGCCCACATTCTGGGGGGTCCTCTTGGACATGCTGAGGGGCTTAGCAAGTGTCTTGCAGTCCTAGCCATGGTTTTCAGCAGAGAGTGGCATAATCAGCTAAGTGTCTCAGGGAGACCTCTGTGCCGGCAGTGTGCGTGTGCGTTGAGTGTGAGTGTGAGTGTGAGTGTGCGCGTGCACTGCTGGGGGTGGGTTCGAAGGGGAATCCTGAAGGCAGGGAGGCTGCTGCCGCGTGCGGATGAGGACCATGAGGCTGTGCGCCACAGCTGTGATAGCAGGAGAGAGGAAGCCAACAGCAGAAACGCTTGAGAGCGAAGATTTGCAGGACCCCGGCTCAGTTGGGTGTTGAGTGACTGCATGATGGAAAGATGCCAAGTCCAGTTTTAAAAGTGTGGGGTTGTCCAGGTAGACAGCCACCAAAGCCCAGGGGAGGGAATGGTGACTCGGGGGTCTTCAGCAGACAGGATGACATTAGAACCTCTGGAGAGGATGAAATCTCCCAGGTGTGTAACTGGGCTGGGAAGGACATCCCTTCAGGGAGTGGGCATACTGGAAACTAGAGCGTGCTAAAGTCCAGGACACTTGGTCCCAGAGCGGAGGTAGGGCCAGGAGAGGAGGTTTGAGGGATAACCAAGGAGAGGGGTTTTGGAAGAAGGGCGTGGTGAACTGGGCATTGCCCAGTGTGTCTACTAACCTAACCACAGCATGCACCCGAGTTTCTCCTGTATTTATTCGAGTTGGTTGATCAATTTATGAGACCCTGGACATAGAGTTTTAAAGAAGCAGCACTAGGCACCCGGGTTAAAGCCGTGGGGGAGTGTGTAGACATCTGATTGCAGGATGTGGGGACCTTCAAAAAGGGGTTGAGTTGTGGGAGACAAAGCCCTATTAGCAGTCTTGAGGGCAGATGGCAAACTTTGGTCAGTTTGCCAAATATCCACACGTATAATATGTAGGTGTGAATTATAGAGTATTGCAAGAAATGATTTCAAAATCATTTCATAAAGAATACTCTTCCAAACAAAAGCGCGAACCTGAGCGAACTCTCCTGGCTGTGACCAAAGTGATGATGGCGATGATGGTAATGACTGTTTCTACTGACAGCAGCAAGCATTCGTAGTGTTTCAACGTGCCAGGCAGCGTTCTAGGATCTTTACAAACATTTCCTGTAATTCACACACCAGCATGAGGCAGGTAGCATTTTAATTTAATTTAGTTAATTCTGATTAACATAATTCAATTAACTAACTTGAATTAACTCTTAATTTAAATTATAAAATTGAAATTAAAAATTCTAATTTAATTCACACAGCAGTTTTAGGTAGGTGCTGTTAGTGTTTCCATTTTATCGATGAGGAGTTTGAGGGAGGCTATGTAGCTTGCCTGAGATGACAGGGCCGTTACCCCGTGGGCCGTGGTCTCCTGCGGTAAAGCTCAGATGTCCTGCAGGGATACGGGCCGTTTCATGACAGAGGGAAGAGCGCTGGTTTCTGGAGGTAGACAGACCTACTTTCAAATTCTGGCTCACTTCTGGACGGGCAATTTTGGGTGATGTGCTAAAAATGCTGAACCTTAATTTCATCGTCAGTAGGACAAGGATAGCGCTGCCTACCTCATGGTCCCGCGGCAAAGAGGAATCGGAGGGAAGCACGTTGGGTGCCTGTCGCAGTCATTGCTCTGCACAGGTGCTCAGAAAATTATTGTTCAAAGGTAACAACTGGAACATTAGATCGTTTGAACTCTGGTTAAAGTCTAGCTTAGAATCTTTTATAAAATAATGTTGTAAAAGGAATATAGAATTTGCAGACAAATACCAAAACTTCTAGTCCTGGATTCACTGTATCTGGGAGGCCTTGGGCAATTACCGTGTTAACCCTTCTCTGTAGCATGTGCTGAGAATATCAACCGCACCGGGTTGTCTGGGGTAATTCAGATAAGTGGGAGGGGCTGAATTTTAGTAGCGTTGAAAGTTGACTCTCAAATAACGAATGTTAGTTGTTTTGTGTTTACGTCACACCTTTGCGTACAGCCCCCTGAGGTCAGGGGCAGAGGTTAGAACTCCCATTGTACACTCAAGGTAACAAGCTCAGAGAAATTCACCCACTTTCCCCAAATCTCCTAACAGGTAAGAGGTGTCCACCCTCGCCCGTGCCAGGTGGTTTTCTGATTTACAGTGCTCCATGCCTTTCGCTATGCACGTGTGACGAACACGTTCATTTAGAGCCCAGGGGCGTGGCCCCGCTTCAGACTGGAATTTCTCACCGTCCAAGCCTCCTGTCCTTCCGAAGTCCTTCCCAATCCTGCCGTGGCTTCCTGATTCTTCCGTCTCATTTATTTCACCCACATGGACGGTACTCCCCTTGGCTTCTGCTGGCTCCATTTTCAGTTGTATGTGCCACGTTTGGGGCGATTTATCATATAGTATTATATCTTCCACTGATTGTTCAGGAGGGTTCTTTGGGCTCACTATCTAGAATGTTTTTTGGTTTTGGTCTATGCTTCTGTACCTGTGCGTGATTAAATCACTTTGACCACAGTGCTTAGTAAACACTTCCCACCAGGATGTAGAACTCGTACCGGAACTTCGGTCTTGCCCTGTGTGCCGGACCCCGTCCGGAAGGGTTGGAGGTTTTATGAGACATGTGGATGCTCAGGGCAGCACGTAGATGAGCAAGGACCTAACGGGACCTTTTTCAGGGGGGCCATTTTCACAAAAATCAAGCTTGTCTTAGTAGGTAGCGTCAGCGGCAATGTTTGAAGAACTGAGACCCAAGTGAATTCTGGATCCTTCAAAGTCACTTTCAGGGGCAACACGGCTCACGCAAGCGAGCACCGCTGCCTTGTCTGCTGAGCACGCCACGCGCCGGGGACGCTATGACGTCTCTGCGTGGGCTGTGTGGCCGGCCACCTGAACCGGCCCCAGCCCTTCCCGTGCGGTCCAGGCTCCAGTTCCCGATTATCCGTAGTTGTTCTTCCTTGAACTTTTCCGGTGTGAACATACGTAGCACAAACTGAAACTTTTTCTAGGGACAGGTTTTGCTTGTTTACAGGTAAACGCTGGAGAATGAAACTGGACGTGCAAATCCTGATCATGCGGGGTATTTCCTGCCTTTCTTCCCTTCCTTCCTCCCTTTCTCCCTGACTCCTTCCTTCCTTTGCCTGCCTTTGTTGTTAGACCTGAAGGAAACAGAAAATAACCGGAAATTTCACAAGCCTGTAATTTCCTGATCTCCGTAACAAGAGTCATGGCGAGGTCTTCTCCGAGCCGCTGACAGAGAGGGTTGGAGTGTGTCTGTCCCCAAATGCCCCACTTGGGGTGATGACCCCTGCTGGTGAGGGGGGCTGACCGTGGCTGGCCCCCTCCACGTTCCCGTGGGTGTGGTGGCCCGGGCGGTGGCCCTCCTCTCCCCGTGGCCCCGTTCCAGCTTGTTCCATGGGATCAGTCCTAAATGCAACCCTGAGGTAGCACAATAAGTGTATTCCCCCCGTGGAAAACTCCGTTCCTCGTCTGCCGGCCCCGCTGCAAAACCGTCATCCTCTCCGTCTGGGCTAATGGCGCTTCGGAGAAAGATCAAAGTCTCAGAGATAAGTGTTCTTTACACAATGTTCCTGACACTCCATTTGGTAAACAGTTTTTTTTTTTTTTTTTTTTAAAAGAACATATAAACATGCCAAGGGAGATGGATGGATGGTCACTTTTCTCTTTCATTTTCTCTTCCCTGACGGCAGTAACCCCGCAGAGCCCAGTCACAGCGCTGCCCCGGAACAGCCCAACTCGGCCCGCGTCCTGCTTCCGCAAATGCAGAAAAATATGCAGAGAAATGTAGCAAATAAAGCCAAATCCAAGTCGGAGGCTGTAACCGCCTCAAACTTCCATCTCCTTTGGCATTTGAGGGCAGTCTTGGTTTTTCTCTCTTTAAATATTTTTTCAAGGTAACTTTTGTGCAGCGTCTTTCTGCCCCGATCCCTCCTCACAAACAAACGACGTCCTAGTCTCTCCAGTGCTGGCTTCCCTTTAAAAAAGAAAACGCCCAAGAAACAAAAACATAGAACAAAAGGGGATCTCAGTTCTCCCCAGTTTCTCTTACAGCTTCTCCAAAAATACGCAGTAGTCAGCCACACGGACACGGAACCGAAAGGCACCGTCTGACACCGTGAGGACAAAGCTTTCAGCTCTTTTTTTCCTTTTCTCGGTCATCGCCAACAGATTTTGAGGACTGTGGTAACTAAGGTTTCCACTTCCCGGGCATGTGTGGCCGCTGAGCACCAGGAACATGAGAGATCATTTTGTGCGGCGAGGGCCTCATGCGCAAACTTCGGTGCAGCCGTCCCGCCACCTGACGGCATATTTTCAGGAGGCTTTTTATTATATTTTCTTCCTCTTTTTTTTTTTTTTAAATCTGTACAGTGGCAGGCTGCTTTCTGGGGTTCGGGTGAAATGGCTATTTCTAATCCTACAGGCATGCAGGGCCAGTGCTCATCCTCCCCTTTGTTTCACTTGCCCCCCTCCTGGCATGCTGTGGACGGGGCGCGGGGCAAGGGCTGACCGCGTGTCCCATCCCGTGTCCTGCCCTCCCGGGGGCTCTGCAAAACCCTCTTGTCACCTTGGGCTCTCTGCTTTCCACATCCTATGATAGGACACTTGCGCCCTGGAACTGAGAGCCTTAGGAAGGGTCTCCCCGTGGGGACGCAGGGTGACGGAGGCTGACAGACCACCGCGGTGCCCTCCTGGTGTCGTGGCTCCTCAGGACCCCACCCATCCTCCGCCCTGCGGTTGTCACTTCCCTGCCACCAGCAGTGCCATCTAGGAGGCAGCGGCCGGCCGGAGCTGCTGGAACGGGGAGGTGTCGGCATTCCTTCCCTGCGGCATGGCCAGGGCGTTGGTCGGTTTCTGGAGCCTCCTTAGCCCAGTTCCGGTTGCTTAGGAACAGAAAAGTGCTGCTTTTAGCCAGGCGTGTTCACCTTCCCTTCCTCCTGGCGTGAGTCTCCTGTGTTTGTCAGAGAGGGGTCCTGACGCCCCAGGGTGGTCTGCATACCTTTTCTGAGGTACCATGCTTTGTACAAGGTGAACTTCCAAAATTCCAGAGGGTGACACCCCCCACCTTATTTTTGTGTGTGTAATTAAGGCCCAGCAGTTACACTTTAAAACAGGAGACCCAGCTTGCCTGCCGGACAGATTCCTAAATGCTTCTAAGTTGTCACTGCACCCACCATTGCGCAGAGCTTGACGTGTGACGTGTGTGAGACCCGATCCATTCACATCTGTGTCGGGGGCCTGGCTCCTCTATTTTGCATTAAAATTGTTTATTAAAAAAAAATCCAAAGACCAAAGTTGCTGAGTGAGCAAAGGGCGGCTTGGCCTCTCTGCGCGGGTTCCTGCAGAACAGTTTGCTGCCTGCAGGAAAATGCGGCGATGGGCTCGGCTCGGCCCTAATGAACAGCAGTAGATCACGTCACAAAAACTGGATGTGCGTAATTTGGCACCGTTGACAGGGGTCTCCTCACCAAAGGCCTGGGGCTCACATCTGAGCTAATGTGAGGTTGGTGGTGTCTCTGACCTCGGAGTGCGAGGGGACTCTGTGCCCAGGAGGGAAGGCGGCGCCCTGCCGGCCTGGCTCCTGGGTCTCTGGCCCTGGCCCTGGTCCCCACCTCACCTTGCTGGACAAGCAGGCGGCGGTGGTTCCCCTCCACCGGGACCCCAAAGAGTCCCCCTTGCAGGAACCGGCAGAGGGAGTCGGACCCTGGGACAAACACTCATCAGTCAGGGCTGTCCCAATGAAATCAGGCCGGATGGCAAGTGAGTTATTAGCCGCCTGCGAAACTAATTGTGATAGGGACACACTCATTTTTGCAATGTCTTTCAAACACCAGTTGTGATGGGAAACAGCTGTTGGATCCAGGAAAAAAAAAATAATAAAAGGAAGGAAAGAAAAGGAGAGAGCTTCGGATTCAAAATCATAATAATGTCTGTCTTCTCTGTTCCCGTGCACAAAAGCTCTCAGATTCTCCTATTCTCTCTAGACAATTGCTCACAGCAGGCAGGGCAGCAGATGAGCACACTATTGCATTTAAAGTTCATCTACTGAGGGGAGAGAGACAGAAAGAGAAGAAAGGGTCCCTCCTGTCAGCGTGTGTGGGGGCGGCAGGTTTAAAATAGGTTAGAGATTCAGGGTAAAAGGGGAGCAGGAGCCGCGACGTGGTGAATGGTCCCGTTTCACGGGGGCTTCGCTTGCGAGCACTCTGGGGCTGGGAGAAGGTGTCGGGATCTTCGTTCACGGCGGCATAAAGTAGGCAATTAAACCATTAGCGAGTTTGCGACGCACCCGCGGGGACTGTGTTTCCCCTGGAGTCCGGGCTCCTCTGCGGGCCGGAGTGCTGGGGGCCCATCGCGCCCCAGGGCCTGCTGGCCCTCCGCTCACTGCCCTGTCCTCCCGCCAGCCCTCGAGTCGGGTGCACGGTTAACGCAGTCGTGGAAAGAAAGGAGGCCAGAGCAGTGACACGTGTCCCTCCACAGGCCGCCCCAGCCCCGGCCCCAGCTCCAGAAGTGTTCGTTGGCGACGTCTCCTTCTTTCAATCTACAAATCCTGTGTCATTACCTAAGGGGTCGCAAATGAAGTTGCCAGCGGTGGAGAAACAGAGAGCCGTCCACTGGCACATACGGCTGTGGCTGGGGGTCTGCAGACGGAGCCCCCAGGACACTGTAGGAGCCTGGGCCGAGCTTGGACTTGCGTCTCCTTCTCTGGGTCCTTGAAAATTCAACCAGCCTCGCAATGGAGCAAACCCGTTTTGTCTTGCTCAGGGCAAGTTTTAAGAGTTCGTTCCCTCTTCGTTATTCCGGCAACGCAATAGATAACATACGAGTGCTTTATTTTCTGTATCCAACATAAGGAATCCAAGACTACCAAAGTTGTACAGATACTTAGAGGCGTGGCTCGAGCCCCTCCTTGCTTTCTGTTTGTGAGCATTGGACGCACCCTGCCCGCTGCCCACACTCCCACCAGGTGGGAGAGGAGGCCCCAGAGGGAGGCTGGCTCCTGCCGGCCCCCATCGCTGCACTGCCTGAGGCTTGGCTCGCAGAGCTCGAGTGGGCAGCCGCTGGGAGCGCAGTTTCCACCGTGGTGCCACTCGTGGCTGGCTCAGCCCCAACAAAGTGCTCAGAATTCCAGAAACAGCCTGTGCTCTATCTCTGACCAGGGACGCGCCCTCGGGCACCACGCAAGGCCGGGCTGTGAGCTGTGTGCGGAGGTCTCCTTCCTGCTCGCAACTCCTCCCGCCTTCCTGGCCTCAGAAATCCAGAGCAAATGCTGCAGGAGGGGCTCCCTGTCGTTCGCAGAGCCAGGCGTCTGCATGCGGGTGGCCCGGTGGGTGGGCCGCCTCCCAGACGGCCTAGGGCAGGGCAGTGAGGGAGGCACTTGGTTTTGCTGGTTTTGTTTTTGTTTTTTTTTAACTCTCTCCACTCTCTGCAAGGACTACCCCCTGGGCATGCCCTGAAAACTTTTCATGGATCTGCAGATGTGTCTACAAGAGAAAATCAAGATTCCTCTTCCCGGATCTCGAGGTTTCCCTGCTTTGACATCCCTTTCAGCACAGGTCCTGCTCTCCGTCCTGTCCTTCACAGGCCCCCCTGCTGCCAGAAGCCCTAAGCGGCAGGCCGGCAGGGAGACGCTGCCTGCAGCAGCCTGTGGGTGCCACAGGGCCTCTGAGAGCAGCCGGGTTCCTGCTGGATTCGGTTTCCGGGGGGCTGCTCTGCCAGGGCAGCCGGGGCGTGGCCCCGTC